>JAVSBU010344002.1:0-10437 GCA_033118015.1 Loricariichthys derbyi | reverse complement strand
ATGTTAGAACCACCCACAGAAGCTCCACCCACTTCTCTGGGATCAGAGGGATCTGGGATGGACCATCACCCAGTGGGAACGGAGACTGGGCTCAGAACCATCAGGATAACAGAACTTTTTTGGAAAGAAATGGGTGCTGTGTAACTGATGGCTTTGCATTAGTGGTGATAATTATGTAGCTGTTTTTGGCCATATACATCATTACCTAGCACAAAAAAAGGAAACTATGTCTAACTGAAGCATTAGCCACTCTTTAGAAGAGCTTTAGAAAAGATTATGGGGAATTAGGGGAAATGTATTACATGTAGAGTTGTGCAGGCAGGTCCTGTAATTCTGGACCTAGTACTGGGCTATGGATCAGAAGGTACAGGGTTCAAATTCCATTTTTGCCAAGCTGTCACTCTTGGATCCTTAATGTACAAATGCTTGTATTGTAAGAATGTATCAATTATAAGTCTGCATAAGGGCGTCTGTAAATGCAGTGTTCTCGCTGTGTCCGTGTGGGTTTTCTCTAGGTACCCCGGTTTCCATCCACATTCCAAGAAAATGTGTGTTTGGTTAATTGGTGTTTCCAAAGTGCTCTTAGTGTGTGAGTGTGTCTGAGTGTGCTCCATGAAGTATAGGGTTGTTCCTGTCTTGTGCCCTGTGTCACCGGCTAGGCACCGACTCCCCTGCTACCCTGACCAGGATAAGCAGATAAAACAATGAAAGAATGAATAAATGAATGTATGAATGAATGAACGTATGAATGAATGAATAAGCGCTGCTGCTATTCACAAAGGAATAAACCTGCATGTCTACAAATGTCCACTAGATGAAGACAAAACCACTCTGAATAATCTAGGGCACTAGGACAGTAAATCAAGACCTCTGCACCCTACCTAGTGCACTAGGTGTAGGATTTGGGATCGAGTCCGTGTGACATTGTTCTTCTTTTCTTCCTTCCTGACTTCCTAAAATACTTCACCGCACCTTCAGGCACAACAGTTCCTGGGAAATTAAGGTTCTGTTCGGCGATTAAACATCACGAATTCGTACAAACTCACGTTTTAATTAAAGCCCCACATCTGGAGGGAAGCAGCGGGTTCGGTGCTGGTTAAGATGGCGGACTTGGGGCTCGGTGTGTCTGGGTTTGGCAGCGGTACCGGCGGGGTTCTGGTGGAAGAAGATCCAGCGGCCGCCTTCCTCGCGCAGCAGCAGAATGAGATCGCCGGGATTGAGAACGATGTGGACGGGTTCGGGTTCGGAGACTCCCCGCCTCAGTCGGTTCCGTCATTCCACGGTATGCTAACGTTAGCCTGGGTTTAAATCTCCTCTAAATGAGGATGTTTATTTGTTAGGAATTCAGCCCAAACGCTCTGTCACTGTTTAAACGTTCATGAACCCAAATATTATCACTAATTTAGCCAATAAACGGTCTGTTTGTTTAGTTAAACCGGTTGTTTGCGTCACTTTGAGGTCGGTGGTAAAAATCTGGTATGATTTGATTTTATTTTGTTATAAACCCTACAAACTGCTAAACTTCCCAGATTTCAGCCTAAAACAAAAAAACCTTTTAATTTGTATGAACAATGTAACAGTGACTCCTGTTTAAAGTCTGACTGATCCCGGAACAGAAACAGCCAGACTTTATCTTCTGCTTGGATCATTTTATAGTTTTTATTTCATTGTTCTGTTTATAAGGATATAAAATACAGACATTAAGAGATTGTATGGATGTGCACAGACATCATAAGCCACACTGTTCTGTACATAATGGGTGCTTCCAGGGGGACAAGAGGTTTATGTGTCCAAGACTTAAGACTTGGGGCCTGAGCACCAGAGAACGAAGGTTCGACTTGCAAATCAAAGACTTAGGATTCACCTCGGCCCATGTGTTAGAGACTTGGGGCTTGTTTCAAACTTGTGTGCTAGAAACTCGACTCGGATTCTGACTTGCATGCCCTTAAGTCTTTGGGCACAACTTGAGGGTCTGCATGCCAGAAATTCAAGGCTTGACTTGGACTCAAATGCCAGATACTTCAGGTTCGACCTAGACTTATGCCCCAGATACTTTGGGCTCGGTTCAAACTTGCATGCCCAAGAATTAAGACTTTGGGTACAACTTGGGGGTCTGTGTGCCAGAGACTTGGGCCTCAACTCTGACTCACATGCCACAGACTTGGGACTTGACTTGGTGTGCACTCAGGCCTAGGTGTCTGAAACCTGGGGCTCAACTTAGGGGACTTGTGCACCAGAGGCTCAAATCAAGCTGTTGCACCAAAGACTTGAGACCTGAGACTTCTGTTCTTTGGACATTTGCAGTCATGTTTGTGTCTAATCAGAGACATCGGATTCTGAATCATAAATCGACCATATTCGCCATATCACCCTGTTCTGTTTAGCACCTGTAAATCTAACATAACAGCTCAGGCTGAGGATAACATGATAAATCCTACGTTACATCCAGTACTTGATTTAATCTTTAACCAAGCAGATGCATTGCGGTCTCCTGTTTATGATCAGATGTTAGACAGGAATTTCAAGATTCCAGGGAAGCACCTGTAAGAATAACAATGCTAAAGCTTACTCAGTGACATGTGGGAGTTGAGTAATCTTTTTTTTTTTTAATTTTCATGGTTTCCTTTTAAAGCAGATGGGTTTGGTGGAGCAACAATGAACGGGGATCTGTTTCAGGTAAGAGTTTGATCTCCTCTGTGTCATAATGTAGATGTTTGCTTACTCTGAGCTGATGGTCCACGTGTTTTTCCACAGGAGTCGAATGGTGTAACAGACGGATACTCAGCCATTGCCCAGGCCGACGTGCAGAGACAGGAGCCTGAAAGTTTACGCAAGTGGAGGGAGGAGCAGAAGGAGCGACTTGAGCGATTAGGTAATGGCGTGTGAATCATCTCTTTCATGTACACATTACCTTTTTTATCCTGATTCATGCTGCCTGACTGTTTGTCCACCGTTGATAATTCTTCTGCCTTCATGCAAAGACGAGTACAGACTGTGATTTCAGTGTACGACCCCAAAGCAGAGAAAAGATGGAACATATTGAAAATGCAAATAGAAAATAAATGCAGTTTTCCTTACATTTCCTTTAACTATATTTAATAGCAGACAATCTTTTTTTTCTGGTCAGCTTCATTTCATTCATTAATAATCATCCATTTATTTCAAGCCTGCAAAACATTCCAATTAAAGTTGGGAGGGGGCAATTTAGGGCTAGTAATGAGGTAAAAAAATTTAAATAATGATGTGATTTCACACAGATGATTATAATCATGATTTGGTCCAAAAGCAGCAACCAGGAAATGCTGAGTCTTTGAGGAGCAGAGATGTGCAGAGGATCTCCAGTTTATCACCAAATGATTTTAATATTTAAAGACTCGGATCCCTCAGACGGAACCAAATCAAGAACATTTACAATTCTGTGATTCTGCATTAATGCAGAAAAGTACATTGAGATTTTAGAGCAACATAAGGTGCCTTCAAGGCGAGATCTTTAACAGGGACGTCCCTGCATTTTTCAACGAGACAAATCAGAAATAATTAGGACTGAAAAATGCATGGATGGATGCTGCTTTTGGACCCACATCTGGCACAACATCTCCCAGCATGCAGTGCCATTCTCTTGATGCACTATATATAGAAGGAAATGTGACACGCGCACTATCCTATGGTTTGAATATTAACCCCCAGCCATTTTAAAGAGGGTTCGGCTTCGTCCACTGAGATTAATCTGATCTGCTCTGCAGACACGGCCTCTAAAGCAGCTGAAGTCGAGTGGAAGGAGAAGGCCAGGAAGGAGCTGGAGGACTGGCACACCCACCAGCAAGAGCAGATGGAGAAGAACAAAGTGAATAACAGGTACGAATTGAGCAGAGGAAGCTTTTTGCGAGGGCGTGTTCGATCTCACCGCGCCTTATGAACTTATGAACTTCCTGTAGATTACGTAGGTAGCTGCAGTGGTTATCAGTGACCTCTTACAACCGTAATGTTTCATTTCAGACCCCGTACGAGGTGAATGTGTCCCGCTTATCACTTTGTCCTCGTATCAGGGTGCAGGACTGATTTAAAAAAATTATTATTTATTCCATATTTCTTTTAACTACAACTTTGTTAGGTGAAATCCATAATAATGCACAAGTATGAGCCTAATGAGAACTTCAGAGGGAAAAGTTACTGCATGAGGCTTTAATTCTTCTTCACCACGGTATAGACAGACATCATTTGCTGTAATGTGATTTTTCGTAAATATTACAACGTAAATATTCTGATTTGTCATGTTTAAGAATAACGCATTGGCCAGAAATGTTTGTTTATACACATATTTGACACACAATAAAATAACACCATTATTGATTTCTCCCTATGCCCACTAATTAGTAAGGGTCTAACAATAACCTCTGCTCATAATCCAATTTCCTCATGATCATTTGATTTTATGTTTGAAAAAAGACGTTCCTTTTTCTTTTCTGAAGTGTAAACAGTGCAGAAAAATGCACATTTTTTATTAATTTTTTTATTAATAAATACAAAAATTATTAATAAAATAAGTTACTAGAAACAGGGGTTTAAAATTGTAAATAAAATGTTCTATTGTAGCTTCACCATATAATAAATAACTGAGTAAAAATACCCCCCCCCCCCCTTTATAAAAAATATTACTTAGTCTACTTCGCCCTCTGGTGTTCAAAAAAATGCAATCGCATTAAATGGTCAGATTCCTTACCTGTTTGAATACTTTAAAATCCTGCATGATTTTTTTGGTAGAGCACTTTTGGGTCACTATCTTTTTTAACCCTTTAATGTCCTCACCAAGAAAAAAAGCAATGGAAAAATTTATTTAATAAATAATTAATAATTATTTAATAAAATTATTATAAAAATGAAAAGTTTTTCCATTTATTTTTTTTTCTTGGTGAGGACGTTAAAGGTTTAATTAGTTTTTAATTACACACTCCTGACTCGGTGCCTCTTATGAGTCTTGATTCCTCTCCTCTAAAATGCAGTTCATTACTTGTGACCTGTACAGTAACTGTTTAAAAGTCTTAGGCCACCATTAGATTTGTTGTTTTTCACTGATCTTCGTTTAAATCGTCATGAGGTGTAGCTTATCTTAACCTTTTCACCCTTTTCACCTTCCGAAAAAAAAAAAAAGTGATTTCTTAGCTGTTAGACCATAGAAGGATCAACACGGCATCCCAATGAACCATAATGGGAGCTCACCTTAAATAGTTTTTGGCTCATCTGTGTGTTACATTGATTACAAACAGCCTGAAATCTTACACGTTCCTACAGAAACACTGCTGAAATCTCATGCTGCTTTTTTTTTTTTTTTTACTAAGTTTTTCTCTCACAGTAAAATCAAAGAAGCTTGTATGTGATTGACTCTTGCTCCTCTCTCGTCCTTTCTCTCTCTCTCTCTCTCCTGTGTTTCTCTTTTGCCTGCCTGCACACTAGGATCGCTGATAAGGCTTTCTACAAACAGCCCAACTCTGATGTGATAGGCTTGGTGTATGTTTATACTCGCATTCTTTCTGAGCTTCCCCTAAAGGACAAATCTGCAGAATAACCTCGTCTCGTCAAACCCGGAGAATCTCGCTCTTGCAGATTCCTCTTAGGAAGTGTGGAGAGAAAATCTATTGAAAAATTCAGATCAGGCTCCCCTCCCCTGTTTGTGTGAAACCCGACTTTAAATCTGGAGGTTGGATTTGGGAATCGCTGCTATGCCACCCAAGCCCCAAGAAAAACCTAAAAACATGGCTTTTTCAGTGTGAAACTCCAGTTTAGTCATGCCTAAATCCCCTTGTGATGTTCCCCCTGTTTATAGATACTTTTAAATGCCAAAAATTGAGCCAGGATTTCTCCAAATCAAGTGGGAAGCTCTCAAGAGCTATTGTAGCTGCAAATAAGGAGGTGAACTCCATACCAATAACTGTTTTGGATGTAATTTTTTTTAGCTGTCCACAGACTTTTGTCTGTAATATAGATCACCCAGCTGGGGGAACCTCTTTGATTGGCGACTCATCTCAGATCTTGACAACTCTGGAGTGACTTGTTTTCTATGCATTTTGTGTAAAATAACAGGCAGGAATATGTTTCATTTATAAGTTCTATTATTATTATACATTTCCACAAATAGTGGATTCCCATATAAAGGGCGGCCTGAATGAAGAATGAATGTGAGGGGCCATGTCTTTGCTTTATCTTTTTTCACCATTGTGAAGGCAGAGGAAGTACGAGGTCTTTGCTGCAGATTTGTCTATTGTAGTCGTGATGTATTGTGATGAATGTGCATGTTTGCTTTCGCAGGGTCATTCTGTGTATCGTTGTGGTTCTTCTTTGATGGGAGATATGTATAATTAGTTTTTAATTAGTTTTAACGGTTCCACTCCTTTCCATGTCTAAGATCTTTGGGGTGTTAAACGTCTGTGGTTAAAACATCGCTGAACCCTGTCGCTCTGTCTAAACAGCCCTTTTCAGAACGATTGGTTTTGAGCTCCTGTTGCTTTAAATGATAAGCTCGTCTTGGGGTGAGGGGGACGGGGAAATAGTTCTTAGGAAGAGTCCGATGCGTCTGTCTATGGTAACATTAATTATAAACTGAACTTTTTTCCTACTGTTATTGAATGTCAACTATCTATTCAAACAGGTAAATCAGTCCTTTATCTACAGGGTTAAAGGGAAACAATCATAGCTTGACTAAGTATAATGGTAAATTATAATTTTAGGCTATATATTTCATATTATTTATTAATATATCATGTAAAATGAAGTACATGCTGATGTATTTCTTTCCATTTTCTTCTTGAATGATGATAAATTTTAATCTGGTCTTGCTCTTGGCCTTGGCTCTAGCGGTCCTGACTACACCTCTAGGTCATGACCTCAGCTGGATGTTTGTGCTGAATGTGCATGCCTGTCTCTCATGGTTGCTTAAAAAATCAAATGAAATCCATTTTTGTTTGTACATTCTCTTGTTGTTGTTTCCTTAATGGTGACGTGTTTGGTTGATGTTGGGTTTTTAAGCATGGCATGCATTCTGTGCTCTGAGCGTGTACTTTACCTAAACGTGTGTGTGTGTGTGTGTGTGTGTGTGTGTAGAGCGTCTGAGGACGCCTTCCTCCAGGAGTGTGACGATGACAGCCCTGGCTCCGAGTGGGAAAAGGTGGCGCACTTGTGCGACTTCAACCCCAAGACGAGCCGGCAGACGAAGGACGTGTCCCGGATGCGCTCGGTCCTCATCTCCCTTAAACAGACGCCGCTGGCCCGCTGAGGCCCCACCGCCCCACGCCAAGTCTCGCCTTCTCTTCCTCTCGCACTTTTTTTTTATTTGGTACACACACTAACTCCAACTTTTGGTTCTCTTTTTAAGGGTATAAAAGGTGTTGGTTTAGTTTATATAAAAATCGGCACTCAAAGTGCAAACTTTTGGTCCTTATTTTATGCTGACTTTTGATTTTAGTGACCCTCCAAACCACTGGGACGGATTATGGCTCTGATTCGGTATTTAGACGGTACATTACGACATCCAGACGTACATTGTCAGTAGCAAGAAAATCTGCAGGTTTAATTTACAAGGCAAAAGGTGCAATGACAAATTCTGACCAGATAAGTGAATGAGGTATGGCTACTATGGGGGGGGGGGAGGTCCAACACGAGCTTAAATATGCCTAATACTCAATTATAAACAGCAACAAGTCTGTAACATGACTGTGCTTTTAATAAACTGTGCAGCAGCTTAACTTCGACTCGTTTCCTCTCTGTAGTTCCATTTCACATTTCCAGCATCGCACACCGAACGCAATTTACGTTTGAGCAATTTATTCAGACTAATTAATTAAACATGATTATTTTTTGTGCCAAAAATAGGCCGTTATTTTCCAATAGAAATTCGCTGAATAACTGCCGTAACACGAAGTGGCTTCTCAATTTTTTAAATTTATTTAATCTAACTTTTCCCTATGTTTTCTCTTTTTTATTCATTTATAAAACATTCATTTTTCGGTATATTGGTAATAAAAATGTTAGTACTATTAATTTAAAAAATAAATTTGCATAAAAGCTTAAAATTGAGGTCTAATTGGAAAGACTTATCGCCGTTTGCATTTCTCTGTGAGCCACATCACCTGAAGTGAACCAACTGTTATCTCTCGCCATAAAATAAACAAATAAATAAAAAATAAAGTTGAGTCAATCCAGGGTGTAAAGTTTTGAGATAAAAAATAAAAAAAGAATTGTCTGAATGCTTTGTGTGTGTAAAGGCCCCAAAGTCACAGTATTGCTAATAAGGAACGTACAGCTTTGACTAGCACTGTATCAAAAGAAATAAGCAAAAGCTATGAAAGTCTTACAAACATATTTACAAAAATAAGACTATTGGACATGCAGATTTAATCAGACCTTCTGTAGTAATACCGTCAGTTGCATTTGGTGATATTTTAAGCATTTTGCACAGTAAGGTCAGAGGCTGGCAGACAGGCTATAAAGTCTGCTCACATTTAAAGTTCCTGAAGTATGTTCCTCAGGCAGTACCATAGTGAGAATACTTGATACTCCTTGGAAAGAATAAATACAGTGGAAACATCTCGTCCCTCCGCAGCGGTCCCATCAGTGGGATGAAAGACAAGCTCCTAAAATAAGAAATCTATTGATTCTACCCCAGTCTGCCTTCAGCCATGAGACCAGTGCTGCAAGACTGATTCAGAGTCAATGCATTTACATGCACTTAATCATCTGATCATAGTTGGATTTCTGCATTTAACTGATTCTTTTTTTCCACATATACACTCAGTTCTAGAAATCAGATTGAGAGAGCTGGGTTTTATCCCAATAATCAGATTTCTCATAGCATGTATACCAGTTATCCAATTATAATCTGCCTATTCTAAAAGCTTTTATTAACTTTATTTTAATGTTTCTCCAAAATCCGTGACATTGTGTGTTGCCCACTGTTGTTAACAGGCTCCGTTTTTAATCCGTTTGACCCCACTGAATCCTCTGTGCACATGGTTTTTAAATACCACATGGACTGCTCTGGGGTTGCTAGTAAACGGTCGAAGTTTTTGGAGTGAAACATGCTGTTGGTTGGTGTTATAGACGCTGACTTACTGATTGCTTTTGTTTATCTGGTGTGAATTTGAGTTTCCATATCCTAATCTCATTATTAATCTCCACGCTGCCTTGTACATTATATTTAGAAACAGAACCGGATGTTTCCAGCAATATTTATCAGCTTTATTCCGTTTCCCACTCGGTGGGCTTATTTATTTCCTGTCCTGTTTATCATTCAGCCAGCCAGGTTTTTTTTTTTTTTTTAGTATTTTAGTAACCCATTCCCATCACGGTTAGCGTGCGTTAGTGCTAATGACGTTTGTACCCACAAGGCCTTTATTACCTCCCTTACAGGTCCTGACCAGCTGCCAGAGACCCACAGCAAAAAAAATCTGGAAGGTTGTAAATTGCTGTTTGGGCTCCAGCCGACGTGTAACCAAGTGTTTTCTAGCTCCACCATAATGGCAGACCGATGCTATCTTACGCTGTGCATACTACTCAATAAACATGATTTATGGATGGACTGACTGATGCTTTTTTTAACTGAACAAAAACAACATTAGAACCTTACAGTTGGTTTACACTCATTATTTACTTTAATTATACCATTAATTTCCATATTAATTCTCTTTTCCACCGATTCCAGTCTTTGTGAGCTTTGGCAGATCTTAACCATTTGACGCATTTTGACCAAAAAGTGCTTTCTTGGTTGCTACCCTTCCAAAAAGACCGATCCTGATCAAGCTTCTCCAGGGTCACTCTAAATACTTGCAGCTGTAGCCCACAGCAGCTGCTTTTTCCTGGGTTTTTTAATACGGTGTACAAATTTCCTGGTTGTATTCTAATAGAGAAACTAAGAAAAATTAGATATGGTCATTATACCGCTGCTAAAATGTAACTAATGTAACTGTAGCTAATCCTACAGTATAATCCTAATCTGCACGGAGGGACGGACTAAGCTCCCAGTGTCCGTTTGCTGGGGACTCCATAGCCCTTCCCGCCCCCAGCCACGGTCAGGGGACACCCAGCCACAGCCGAATCTCAAATGTGGGTTCCAGCGACGAAATGTTGGTGTATATCAGCTCATGTTGGTGGGGTTTCCCGAATTAAATAAACTCATGTTCATCACAGATGTAGAGGTTTGATTTATTTTATTGTAAAACATACTGAAATATAAACCATCTATGGACATCCACAGTATGGGGAATAATGGTTTTGGTTTCCACGCAACTTACACAATTATGTTGAATGTAATATAATGGATAATTAGTTTGGCATGAATTGATTTATTTTGACATATGACAATTATCTTCTCTTGTATTAAAAGTATTTCTCTTTTTAAAATTCTTTAATCTGTTTAATTAGTGACTTCTTAAATTGCGTAAGTTACAG
>JAVSBU010343984.1:0-10438 GCA_033118015.1 Loricariichthys derbyi | reverse complement strand
GATCTTATGTAATATTCTAATTTTCTGAAACACTGAATTTTGGGTTTTCATTATCTGTAAGCCACAATTATCAAAATGTAAAGAAATAAAGGCTTGAGATGTTTCACTCTATGTGTAATGAAACTATATAATATATGGGTTCACTTTCAGCAATGAGTCACAAAAATATTGAACTTTTTTCATCATATTCTAATTTTTCAGGAATGCACTAGTATACTATATACTCTATATTTTGGAATCCCAAGGAAAATGATCTGCGTTAACGTAAAAAAATATCAATCTAAAACTTTTAAAACCACCCTGAGACAAAATCAAAACCACTTTTGCATTAACAATGACAGAAAACGCCCAACACCGATGTTTATGTTAATTTAATATGTTTGATGATGTTTACAGACTTTACAGTAAAGGGCGTCGTTATTATTACATTTCACTGCAGGCTGTACCTGTGCATGTGACAAATAAAACTTTGAATCTTGAACTTTGAATCTTGTTAAAGACGTTGCACACCAAACACCATGCAAAAAGTGATACAAGTGATACGGTTACATTGTTAAATACCAAAAGTTAATGTGCCTATAGTCAAACCGTTTTGGGCCATTTTGGTTGTTATGGCAACATCATTAGCGACAATGATAGGTCAGTGAGTTTTTGTTGCTGGTGAAAGCTCACAGATGGCAAATAAAAAAATTGGGTTTGTTGTGCAAAATAAGCTCAAACTAATTCACCTTCATCTGAATAAACTGCACAGAAAAATCACGTGATTCCTTTTTCTGATGACCTTGAACTGTAAAATTAGGGTGATCCATCCAGATTTCTTTACTCCATACCTACAGTACCGTCTCTGCTACCTGATAACGAAGAATAAACGTACCTAAAATTAAACCCCCCGAGCCATAAATAACACTGCTGGTTCTGCTTAGTTCAGTCAGCCTTTAAAACAGTAAGCTAACCTTCAAAAATCTGTTCACTGCAAAAATAAAACCAAAGTGTATTTAGTGGTTGTTGCATTCATAAGACCTTTGGGACGAAGATTTAAGACATTCATTAATTCATTCACGTTATCATCAGCTTAATTCTGGACAAGGTCACGGTAGAGCCCGTTGCATAGGGGACAAGGCAGGATCAACTCAGACAGGACGCCAATGTATGGTAGCATTTTAAAATGCATTAATTCCTCTCTTAAGATAAATGAATTTCAGACTTTTTAAGGATACGTGGACTATTTGAAAGGTATCAATTTACTTATCATGGGAAAAGACAACAGCTGCTTCATTTCTAAATCAATCCAACTTGTAAATATTGATCCTGCTAATCCTGTTGGAGCTTCGATGTGCTAATGTCCAAATTGGATTTCCATCCTTGGTGTTTGAGGTCAAATTTAGCCGGACCCTCTTCGCACCATTTATAAAGTGGTTTTAAAGCATTTAAAGCATGGTGGGCCTTTTAAGCAACGCCTTACAGGTCTTTCAAATTATCCGCATTTTCCACCTACGCCACCACTCTGTGTCGTCTACTTTTTAACTTAAGTAGTGCAATTCATTTATTTTCCACTAGGTGTCAGTTATAACTTATGCTAAGGTGCCTGTTACTTTGGCATGCCCCCCTGCTACTCCAAAACAATTTGAAAGCCCTGTCTTACCTAGTGATTATCACAAGATTATCACAAATCATTGTGAACAAACTGCCTAAAATACAAAGAAACTAGTTCTCCGGTTCTCCATCTGAAACCAGATGAAGCCTTATTACAGACAGAAGAGAGGAACCACAGTTATGATAGAGGAAAATATTAAATTAAATAGGGCAAAATGTATCTGAACACAACAGGAGGGTAAAATCGTCAACCTCAAAAGATCAGTGATGAACCGTAATTATTAGATCAAAGCCTTCAGTTTGTGGCATAACCACAAACTAATACATTTCTATATAAATAAAACTTCAGAATAGTCAAGATGCAAACTTGTCATTATCGTTTACAGCATTTAGCACACGTTATTACTCAGAATGACTACAAACTGATTCAACCTTACAATCTAAGCAATTGTAGATTAAGGGTCTTGCTGAAGGACCCAACAGTGGCAGCTTGTCGGAGGTGGGATTTGAACCCTGAACCTTCTGGTCCATAGTACAGTGCTTTCTCTACATTGAACCTTACACAACCTTACAAAATCAAGCAATTGTGAGATTCTTTCTCAGGACCCAACAATGGCAGCTTGGCAGAGGTGGGATTATCATACACACAAAAATTCCTCAGCCCTCGCTATTCTAGCACCAATAACAGAATCAAAATTCAAATATCAAAACCATTAAAACAAATAATCAACTAAGTTTGGAAGCAAGTTTGTGAAACAATCAAACCAACACTGCATTAGTTAACGTTCTTCTCCAATTCAGCATCAACATGTCATAATGGCTGTACGTTACTCCTAGAGACAAAGCCCAAACCTTAAAGAATTAGGCAATCTTTGATAAATGGTAGTTCACTCACCAAAATGATCCAGGGTTTGAATTTCCCAAAAGCACAATGATCACATCAAACACTCTTATCCCAGCTAGGATCATTTTATCTTAACAATGCCTTTGGCAAACTAAAAAACAAAGTCCATCCTTTGGTGTTTCTCTGTGAATTGATGAATTGCATCATAAAGTTTGTCTTTTGAGTTCGAAGAAGTGCTTGTTGTTGATCTTGTTGAGATCAATGACAGTCAGTCATCCCTTGTTTCTGTGGCAAGTTTAGAACTTCGAGAAGTTCAAAAGCGGTTTTAACCACCAGCAAAAAAGCGAAAAAGATTGATTGGATGGTAAATGAAAAGCTTAATCTGACCTGTAAGGCTGTCATGCAGCTCCGTGAACCAATCAGAGAGCGAGCTTTCCTTTATTATCCGCCTCTCCTGGAAAGGAAGTTCCTAAATGGAAAACGTGTGCCTTAAATTTTTAACCCTTTTGCTTTCACGTAAAATTTCATTAATTTTCTTATCCGCTTAATCCTTTAGAGGGTCCTAGGAGAGCTGGTGCCTGACCAGCAGCACAGGTCACAAGACAGGAACAACCCTGAACATGGCACCAGGGCGAGTCCCTTCCAAATTAGTCCCTAGAACTATTTGGTGCTAAAATATTACTGTATTTCAGCTACTGTATTTGGCAAGAAAATATATAGGTTAATACTGTACAATACTTTAATAAGCTGGGACTGTGGTAGATTAGTGCTTAAGACCATAAGGTCCAGGGTTCAAATCCCACCTCTGCCAAGCTGCCACTGTTGAGTCTTTGAGCAAAACCTTTAATTTACAATTCCTTAGATTGTAAGATTGAATCAATTGTAAGTCGCTCTGGATAAGGACGTCTGATAAATGCTATAAATGTAAGCTATTACACTATATGAGCAAATTACACCACCTCTGATTATTGACCTATGCTAGTTCAGCATCATTCACCTTTAACCCATTCATTATACAAAGCAAACATTTCGTGTTTCTCCATAGACAAACAGTTTCATAAGAACAGGTTGTACTGATACCACATTGATTCTCAATATGACACATTCATAGGTTTCTGCTCCAAACAAGTCAGTTCATCAATTTTCTTCCCTTTTATTTTCATTCAATGTCTTATTTGTTTATCCTCAACAGGGCACAAAGTAGGAACAACCCTAGACAGAGTGCCAGTCCATCATAGAGCTCATAGACTCACACCCTAAGGGCACTTTGGAAACACCAGTTAACCTAACGTCCATGTCTTTCGAATGTGGGAGGAAACAAGAGTATCTGGAGAAAACCTGTGGTAGCCTAGAGGTTAAGATGCTGGACTCTGGACCCCCGAAGGTCCAGGGTTCAAGTCCCAACTCTACAAATTTTGTCATTGTTGGGTCCTTGAGTAAGACCCTCAAAAACCGACAACTTATTGGATTGTAAGACTATCAATTCTAATTCGCTCTGGATAAGGGCGTCTGTTAAATAATGTGAATGTAAAACCCACAAGGGGAGGACTTTTTAAATGAACCTTGACCTCAACTCCATCAGACACCAGGAAAATGCACTGGAATGCCAAAACTGAGCCGGGGCTTACTGTATAAGATCAGAAGCTGACTTCAAAGTCATGTTCCAAAATCTAGTGGAAAACCCTTTTAGAAAAACAAAGGCTGTTGCAGAAGCAAAGGGGGAGGGGTAAACTGCACACTAACAACTATGTTTTGGGTGTACACAAATTTTTGTCTCCATAGTGTATGAAATCTGTATTTATAGAGAGCTAAAGCACTTACCGACTTTACACCTCTGTGTTGTGTAGTAACCTTTTTGTTTCACTTCCGAAGTGCTACTTCTCCTTTGCTTCCTGCTGCTGCAGTCAGGGAGCCATGATGGACTGTGTATATACAATCCATTGTAGGATTGTATACACACACACACACACACACACACACACACACACACACACACACACACACACCAGATGCCCTTATCTAGAGTGACTTTCAATTGATTCAATCTTACATCTAAGCTATTGTCTGTTAAGGGTCTTACTCAAGGATAAAACAGTGGTCCATAGTCCAGCTCAAGGACCCAGCAGTGGCATCTTGGTGGAGGTGGGATTTGAACCCTGAACCTTCTGGTCTATAATCCAGCTCAAGGACCCAGCAATGGCACCTTTGCAGAGGTAGGATTTGAACCATGAACATTCTGGTCCATAGTCCAGCTCGAGGATCCAACAGTGACACCTTGGCAGAGGGGGGATTTGAACCCTGAACCTTCTGGTCCATAGTCCAGCTCAAGGACCCAACAGTGGCACCTTGGCGGAGGTGGGATATGAACCCTGAACCTTCTGGTCCATAGTCCAGCTCGAGGACCCAACAGTGGCACCTTGGTGGAGGTGGGATTTGAACCCTGAACCTTCTGATCGATCCATAGTCCAGCTCGAGGACCCAACAGTGGCACCTTGGCGGAGGTGGGATTGGAACCCTGAACCTTCTGGTCCATAGTCCAGCTCGAGGACCCAACAGTGGCACCTTGGCGGAGGTGGGATTTGAACTCTGAACCTTCTGGTCCACAGTCCAGCTCGAGGACCCAACAGTGGCACCTTAGCGGTGGTGGGATTTGAACTTTTTGGTCCATAGTCCAGCTCGAGGACCCATGGCACCTTGGCGGAGGTGGGATATGAACCCTGAACCTTCTGGTCCATAACCCAGCTCGAGGACCCAACAGTGGCAGCTTGCCAAAGGTTGTATTTGAACCCTGGACCTGATGCCCTGATGCTCAATTCCGATGATCAATAGCAAGTTTCGATTCCAAAACAGTTAAGATAAATGTGGCAAATGTTTCAACTGTGTGATTCAAGAAATACTTATGACCTGTAGTAACTGGAGACGTTTGGTGTCTCTGGGTCATTAAACCACGTTAAGCTTTTTTTTTTAATAGGTTTGAATGGGAAGAAAAAAAAGCTTAACTTGAGTTTTCCAAGGCACTGTGGTTAGCACTGCGGCCTCACAGCTGAGATCCCCCGGTTCCATCCCGACCCCAGAACTCCACCTGTGTGGAGTCTGCATGTCCTCTCTGTGTCCGTGTGGGTTCTCTCAGGGTACTCCGATTTCCTCCCACATTCCAAAGACATGCATGTTGGGTTAATTGTTGTTTCTAAAGTGCCCTTAGTGTGTGTGAATGTGCCCTACGATGGATTGGTGCCATCTAGGCTTATTCCTGCCTTTTGCCCTGTGTCACCAGCTAGGCACCGTTGTCCTGTGACCTTGACCAGGATAAGCAGATAAAACAATGAATGAACGATTATTTTTATTTTGGGTCACATATTTCTCTTTTCAGCAGTAGTTACTTATCACCACTAATAATTGAGAGAAGTTTGGTTTCCTAGGTCATTGTTTTAGGACATTAAACTACATTTTCGCAGTTATTAGAATTTTTTTTCAGACACCCAACCGTAGATATAATGTTACGACACTCAAGAGATGAGTGGTACTGACAGTTGCGTAACATTCTCCACATATTTAATGCGTGGACGGACAACATGAGACGTATTACTGCATAGCTGTTTGTTCCTACATTTCTTCTCTGAACTTTCCTGGCATTGTGATTCTGACTTGTGGTTTTTTTTTTTAATCCTTCCTGGTATACATTTGGTAAATTCCACAGCGAATGTGAAAGTAGCTTGAGCCGCTCGTACTTGAGATTACACTGAACGAGTAAAAGATTGAAAACCCAACAAAACCAGTATACATCAGTACTGTTAGGATAAGGTACCGTGTTGGGCAGCTGCAGGCCCGAGTCGATCAGCGTCATGAACTCGTCGTTGAGGCTGGACTCCAGGCTGATGATGTCATCGATGACGCCCTCCATCTGCGTGAAGATTCGACAAACATTAGCAAACGCTGGCGGGAAGAGCGCGAAAGATCAAACGCGCTGCCTAGGTCCTGAAGAGCGAACGATCAGTCAGAGTGGACGTTCTGTCATAAGGAAGATTAAAAAACACGGCACAGCAGCTTTGTGGTGACACACCGACCACACGGCCATGAGACACAGGGCCAGTCATTTACCACACACTGCTAACGCAGCTCTTGATGCTATGATGAAGGCTAAAACCTCAGACGGTCTGTACTTCATCCTGCAGCACGCGAGTCTCATCTCCTGTAGGAACCCGGCTCATGCAGGGCGTTTATTACAGGACCGTTAGGAAGGAGTCGCACATGCTGGCTAGCCAAACCCACACGGCGTGCCAAGCGTGCAGGAGCGCATTGAGCTGCTAGTGTGATATTTACCAGCAAAACGTGGCACGGGCGCATGAGAGAACCGGGCCGACTTCACACAGCGTCGACAAAGCACGCTATTGTGTTTGCACAGGGAACTGAGCACAAGGAACTCAGAAAGGAACTAGGCACACAGCTGAAACAAACGGTCGTCTCACTCATTATCAGAACGGCGGCTCGTTAATTACCGAACAGCTCAGCGTGTTAAGGCCGCGTGAAATTACAGAGTTTTCTGTAAAGGAAAAAAGAGGTCGGAAGAAATTCCACCGAGCCTGGACCTGCTGCAGATTCTTTATTAACCGTGAGATCGTACGTCCGTTTCAGAATGTCACAGCAGCACGTCGGCGAATTAAAGCCCACCAGATCAGTAGGGATAAAAAATATCCCTGAGCCTTTCTAATCTCTGACTGGCACGACTCGAGCCAGCTAACAGGGCAAACAGGGCAATAAGGGCACCTCATAAAAGCCCCTGATCAGACCAACTGATTTTGGTTCACACTCTTACATTTCTGCATTAATTACTCAAACGTGCTTCCTAACCACCGATTGCAAAAGTATGTGAACTCTTAAATAACAGAGACAACCGCTGCTCCTTGTGATGGGGGCACCCCGGACTGCGTCATGTGCCACAAACCTATTCCTTACATGCGAGTGGGTCCTCCTAGTCTATATGGCACCAGGCCCGTTCCATCCTTCCAAGAACCTATTCCGGATCCGTTTCCTTGGTCTCTTATATGCCAAACCCAGCTGGTTTACAAGGTGCCACCTCTCCTGTCCCAGTCCTCATCGTTCTTGGTCTTTCAGGCCTCAGACCCTCAGTCTCTCCCATCCCAGGCTCTCTTTATATCCTGTGCCAGATCATCTTGGTCTCTGGAGCACATGGTTATTTCCAGTTAATCCACCTTCTATACTGTGTTAGATGCTTATTGGTCTCTTTCAGGCCAACCCCTATTTACTGGGCCCTTTCCATCCTTCCCAGCCCAATCCTCACCAAATTCGAATTCTCGCCAAAATGAGCAATTCTTTGACTATTTCTGGCATCCAGAAACCAGTCAAGTCCATGCAAAATCGAATCACAACTGTTATTGGTGCTCCTGGACGTATTACATGCTAATTAGTGTGATTCCCTATATAGGCAATCACACTATTGAAATCCAAAGGTCATATAAAAACTTCTTATTTTTATTATTCAGCCATTTTTTGACGCTTAACTCGCCCCGCAGTTTGAGATATCGACACGGGACAAACGCCGAAACGTGCAGAATTCTCGGGAGATTGTTGCTTGTATACAGATAAGAAATCGCACGTCCCATTTGCGCACTATGCGCGAAAACCTGAGAGAAATTTCCCATTGACTTAACATTACGGCCAACTTCCGACGGCCGTAACTCGGACACTTTTTGAGCTAGAAACATCAAAATCGGCATGCATGTACCGGGGGGCACCCTGACCCGGCACTTGAAGTCAGGGCGTGATTGGGCACTCCCGTCACTTTTTACCATGCCCACAAATATCCGGCAAAAGGAAAACCATTGAGCACAATGTTATTCAGCCGTTTTTTAACGCTTACCTCACCCTGCAGTTTTCGAGATATCGACACAGGACAAATACCAAAGTGTGCAGAATTCTCGGGACACGGTTGCTTGTACACAGCTAAGAAATCTCACGTCGCATTCGCACGCTACGTGCAAAAAGGTGAGAAAATTTTCCCATTGAATTAACATTATGGTCAATTTTCAACGGCCATAACTCCGACACTTTTTGAGCTAGAAACATGGAATTTGGGATGCATAACGCCCCAGACTGGCACTCGCATTTTCTGCAGGAAATGCACCTCTCTAGTTAAATTTTTTTTTTTTGTTCAATAAGTTAATAACATTTATGTGATACTTGTTTACTCAGACCTATTGTTTTTATGACTGGGATGAAGACCAGACCACATTTTAAGAGCAATTAATGCAGAAATTCATATTGATACAAGGGGTTCACAAACTTTTTCGTGCAGCTGATTGGGCAATAGTTGGGATTCTGTGTTTAGTTAAAACCGACGACTGCATGCCAGCTGGAGGTAAGCATTTCTCCGTAATTAAACTGAACAAGTAGCTTTTGCCAAATTTCACGAAGCACCTGCTGAGCCAGGTGTGTAACCACAAACAGTGAGCATGTTTGTTTTCACATGCTTGTCTGGTTTAACGAACCACATACCGTAAACAAAAGCAAACACTATAGAGAAATTCCAAAGTCAGACATGACTTAATGAGATTTGTCCTGGTTCAGGAATTACCTCTTCTTTGTTGGAGTTGAGACTAAGCACAGCCAGGGGGCTGCTCGGGGTGCTGCTGGCCACCGCAGCCAACTTAGGAGCGGGTGAAGGAGACGTGTCCAGGGTCTGACTGCCTGCTTTGTTACCCCGGGTGTGGGAGAGGTACTGCTTGACCTGCTGCCTCTGAGCCTGCTGTATGTGGTACTTAGTCGGGTTTTCCAGGTTGGTCTGAACCTGAGGAACGGAAAAAGAGGAAGACAGGATGAGTCAGGGTTACCAGAGTTCACACACAATTCTCTGTTATATTATACACCGCACTTATATAATGTATCTATAACATTAGTCTACACATTACATTTTAATTATTACATTTTAATAGGTTCTCTCTGTCGTTACAAACCTATTAATTACATAACTTCAGAATTAATGTTAATTCTTAGAAATAACACCTAAGACACCCAAGGAGGTTTTTCCTTGACACTGTTTTCCTAGATTTGCTCAGTTTGGGATTGGCCTCAGATATTAAAACATAGTAAAAAAAAAATGGAATGCTGCTTTGAGCTGATGCTCCATTGTAAAAAGTGCTATAGAATCAGACTGACTGATTTTAAACCTGACCTAAATCGCTAACGCTAAAATTAGGTACTGGCAGTTACTGTTCTAAACCACTGGGTAAAAATGGGACTCGGCGTAGCTAATTAACCAACTTCCTGAAACACCCCAGCTTCCAACTGTCAAAGCATCAAAAGTATCCCACCAATAAAAATGATAAAAATATAAAATTAAAGTTCGTTTAAATACGTTTCTATTGGTTGTCGAAATAATTTATTTTATAAATATTTATTTTATTTAATCTGCGAAAATATTCAAATGCGCATAAAATCTGAACCGATGAAGATAATTTAATAATTTTTTTTAGTTTGTTATCTATCAATAAAAATATGTATCAACATTATATTTTGTGTTTGAATTTCTGACTGCCCGTACCTACTAAAAGTCGCCAAAAGCTACGAGTCCAACTCTTTAAAAAAATAAAATAAAATAAAAATCTAGATTTTTAAAAATGATTTTATTAGTGTGATTGCCTATATCATTTTTAAAAAATCTAATAAATTTTTTTTAAATCAAATTAAAAAAAATTTGAAGGTCTTATTTTTATTATTCAGCCATTTTTGACGCTTATATCGCCCCGCAGTTTTTGAGATATCAACACGGGACAAACGCCAAAACATGCAGAATTCTCCGGATGACAGTTGCTGGTACGCAGATAAGAAATCGCACGTCACATTCATATGCCATGCGTGAAAACATGAGAAAATTTTCCCATTGACTTAACATTACAGCTTCCGATGGCCGTTAACCCTGACACTTTTTGAGCTAGAAACACGGAATTCAGAGTGCATGATGCCCTAGACTGGGCATGCAGCCTG
>JAVSBU010343974.1:0-10438 GCA_033118015.1 Loricariichthys derbyi | reverse complement strand
CAGTGAAGCCGCAATGAAACAATAGAGAAATAAAAAGAAATTATAAAAAAGCAAGAAATGCATTCTGTTATAAAAGCTAGTAGACATTCTAATTTGTCAGCTCAAAATTCAAAACACAAGTTGTTTATTTCACATTATGTACAGTTCTTGCACTGTATAAATTATATATATTTAAAAGCATGCAATTAAATTACATACATTAAAAATCACACAAATAATGCGAGTGCTTACTTAAAAACAAAAGTGCAGGTAAAGGTTTTTTATAGCTCATATACTAACACATCTGCTCACGGTTCAGGCTGAGGGATGTGACTGGCTCAGAACATACAGATTCTGAAATGGCACAGAGGGTTTTTAGTGCATGCACTGCGGCTCTAAGCAAACCTGCTATATGGAGGAAGGGTAGAAAGCTCTTCATGTTCCTGCTCCGGGCAATGATCCATAAATGACACTGGTGAGTTAAACACTCGCTCGTCTCCTGCAAAATACAGAGCAGACCTCTTACAGAACTCCATCTATAGGGCTCACATCACAGCTCCTTCACCATTAAGAAAATCATCATATCCCTTTGAAATCTCCCAGTCTGAAAAAGTGATAAGTCCCCTGGTTTAATACTTTGCATATCTACCTTTTGCTTTATTTACAGCCATCAGTCTGTTTGGATAGTCTCTACCATCTTTGCACATTTTTATTTGCCCAGTCTGCCTTACAGGATACTTCAATAATACTAGTGTACTCTGCAGTATCCGTGTTTCCTTCAATCCTGACCAACTGACCAGCCCCTGCTTAAGAAAAACAACCACGTAACATGATGCTGCCACCACCATGCTTTGCAGTAGGTACTGTGTATTTTGCATGGTGTACCATGTGTTTTCTCAAAAATTGTGCTTGAATTTCAGTTCAAAATTTGAAATCAGGGTTTCATCTTTCCATAAATATGTTTGCCACATGGTTATCAGAAGAACAAAGGAGGCTTGGAATGGCACTTTTTCATAGGAGGTAGCTATGAAACAGTTAAATTGAATTTTCAGTACAAAAGGTAAGAGTTATCAAAATTACGGACGATCTATGGAGGGGAGCGATTAAAGCGATATGCGCCCTATGTCAGACTTCGGTTTCTACAATTCAAGATTCTACACAGGGTGCATCGTTCTAAATCACAATTGTCCAAATTTTATCCATTATCAGTAGATGACTGTTGTAACTGATGTGGTGCTTCCCCTTGTGACCCAAGTCATATGTTTTATCTTTGTCCCAAATTGTCTGCATTTTGGACCAATTATTTTGATTGCCTCACCAGGCTTAAATATTATCCCAGATTCTTCACTTGCTATTTTTGGATATTCCCTAAATTTCTCTCATTTGCCAGCCATGCAGTCTGGGGTGTTGGCCTTTACCTCACCAATGGCGAGATGCTGCATCCTTCGTTTGTGGAAGTCTACTAAACCCCCTCTGATTTCAGTTTGGCTTACAGACAGTCATTAAAAATGGAAAAAATCTTGGCTACTTCTAATAGCCGCATTGCTAATTTTTATGACAAATGGCCCCCTTTTCTTTCAGACATTAGTTCTTTGACTTCTTTAGCAGCAGAATGAGTATATCCTTTTACTTTTATTGATTTATTTTAATTATTGTTATATTATCAGTATTATCACAGTGTTAATTATTATTTATTGTATTTTGTAGGTTTGTTTTTTCCCCCTCTTTTCCCCGCCTTTTTTCTTTTATTTATTTATAATAATCTAATAAAACCCTGATCAAAATCTGTGCTCATAGGAAGAAGGTCCATTTAACTAATCCTTAGCTTTTGATCAAAGAAGGCCTATTAGACAGAAAAGCTGTGTAACTTTATTTCCGTCTTAAAAGACCCTAAGTAGAATTGGTTTTTCAGTCTTACTTCTGATGAAGATAAAGAATGACATGTAGCTCACCATTCCAGGAACAGAGCATTTCACCTGAGGCACTTGGATCATTCTGAGGAACGAGTGACTCCTGTTTAAAAAAAATAAAATAAATAAAATTTAAAAAAAAAATTACACACAACATAAGAAACAGATTTAAAAAAAAAAAAAAAAAAACACATGAAAAGCACCAGACAGATAGTGACCTATATTTCTATTTATCGTAGCTTATAATAGTTTTAAAGGTCCCCTCCAGTGGTCATATCTACTTAAGCTCAATGGATAGAGTCGAGTAAACAGTAGTAAAAAGTGTTGAATGCCGCTGAACGTTCTGCAGATTTGTATTTGTTTAACCTGTTAAAAGTCGTTAAAGAAGCTCAAAATCGTTACCTGGAGTTAGAGAGTTTCAGTTGACGAAGATTTGATGACATGAGCAGGTAGACAAAATGGCGACTCATCATCGGAAGATTCATACTGTAGTGAGGTTGAATGTTTATCAGATAGCAAGCTCGTAGATAGAGAAAACGATTTTAGTCCGTATCAGTATGAACCTGAGCGATGCGAGGAAAAGAAGGATGCTGCTTTGCTTGTGGATAAAGCAGATTCATCTTGTGGGGTACACAAATCATAGTGTGACCTATTTTGACGCAGCCCTAATCCCATATTCTGACCAATCAGCGTGGCCGACCACTCCATGACATCACACACAGCGCGATTTCCGAACTCATCAGCCTCTCAGCAAAAATTCGGAGAGTGGTCTATTTTATTTAAGAAAATGCCATAAAATTGAATAGTTCAAGCGAGATTTTATTGCTGTGGTACTTAATTAACCCAACGAGATCGATAACTGACACCCCGTTAGGACCACTGGAGGGGACCTTTAAGTAGATCTTTGCTGACTCTCCATGAGCTGGAAGCACTGCAAGTCAAAAACTGAACCACTGCTTCATATACATTTTCTCATTACCCCTCAAAAATATTATTAGGAAAATAGTTATTGTAAAAACAAACAAGTATTTAAATTACTCACATAAAATAATTGTTTGTTTCACATCAATGAAGTGATTTAATCTTGAAATAAAATGGAAAAAAAATCTACATTTAAGTACGTAGATGAACCACAGCCCTTCATAATGAGAGGCGGTAATGCTACCTACGAAACTTTCAGCTAAGGTTACTTTAACACTGGGACCATGTAATAACATAATGCAAGCTACTAGTTCTGAATCGTTTTAGCATTGGATGTAGTGTATGTGATGCAATTCAATTCTCAAAACTCAATATTACCATATTTTCCAGACTATAAGGTGCACTTAAAATCCTTAAATTTGATCAAAAATCGACAGTGCGCCTCATGTATGGATTCTGGTTGTGCTTACTGGCTGATTTTATGTGGTACACGGTGCTCAAAAATCTGTCAAAATGTTTTGGAATGACTTTGGTAAGCAAAGAAGCCGCAGTGCCTGACGGATTCTAGAAGCATTACGGTAACCATAGTCAGGGTGTTTGTTATGAACTCAAAATGGTGTTTAAGAGACATGCTTATGAAGTGGATTTCAAACTCAAGGCTATAAGGTACATAATAGAACATGGAAATAGAGCAGCTGTGAGAAATTTCAATATTAATTAATCAATGGTGCGGAAGTGGAGAAAGCGAGAACTGTGCCAAACACCAAGACTAAACAGGAAGACCAAATGCTATGGTCACAGTTAGAGGATGTTATTGAACAGAGAACAGCAGGTAGAAGTGTCTCTACAGTCTCTATTCAAAAATTAACAAAGGACTGAATCATCAGTAAACAACTAAGTAATAGCAATGAGACTCGGATAACGAGAGAGATTTGGACATGCTTTCATCTGAAATCACTCAAATATTTACCTCAGACACAGAGGATGATGGATTTAATGGATGTATAGTGGTGGAATGAACTGAAAAAAGTGAGTGTATTATTTTTTTTATTTTATCTTACAACGGAATAATGTTTAGCGTTAATGTGAATGAGTTGAATAAAGTTTGACTTATTTGACTGTTTTGTTTCTTTGAATGCATCTTATAATACGGTGTGTTTTATGTATGGAATTAAATCCATTCACTGATACTGTGCTTTATAATCCGATGCACTTTATAATCCAGAAAATACGGTAATTTTTATGAATTTGTGAATTATGAATGGTTTATACAGGCCTAGGTAAATGTGCTGTTGAGATGTATAGAACCAGTGCATCAGTAAGGTCCTTTTTAAAGGAAAATTAGCACCCTCATTTTTTAGATTAAACTGCATCTAGGTGTCAAGTTAAGAAATATTTTGTGAGTTATAAATAGGTCAGAATACTGAAATTTACAAACGAGTTTAGGTACTATATCAGTTACAAAGTACAAGGTCACGAAACACTTAGTGGTACTAACATTTTGGTAAACCCATCCCTGAATTGGGCAATGGACCATTCCAAGTACAGCCGTGACACTGACATATTAAATGACATGGGAGTGTAGTCTCTAATTGTGCACCTATAAGGTGCTCACTAAATAGGAGTTCTGTCAATCAACTGATGTTATCCTGTTGGTTAACATTAAAAGCTCCATTCAATTTAAGTCGCATGGTATAACTCGGCTTCTAAATTCTGTAAGTTTAAACGAATGCGTTTAATAATACAGTAGAACCAAGAATTAACAATTAGAACTAGAATTAAACAATCAAAGGCATTTTACAGCAAGTCATGATCTTCATGAAACTAAAATGTGGAATGCTAACCCTAACCCTTCACAGACTTTGCATGTACTCACCATGCCAGTAACTGAGTCATAGCAGCCACAGTGTGGCAGACTGCGATATCCCATGTAGACAATGAGGGAGGTGAAGATGAGTGAGCCGACTCCAGCTAGCACTATGGTGCTGTTTGCTCCTTTCACCATGCGGCTCAGGACGAACTTCTACATTATACACAGAGTGCAGGAGATCACAAACAAAACCACAAACCTTCATTATAGAGCAAGCAAGAGAAGCTACAAATCAGTTAGGATGATAAAAGAGAGACAGGAAATGCATTAGTGCTACTTCGTTCACATAAAGCCATTTAGGCAATGCAGAGCTAGATCAGTAGAGATGTGCTTAGAATAACTTTTGTTTAAAAATTGGTATCAACGATGATCTTAAACTTATTTTATTTATTATGTTCTCTATTCTGTCATTTTAGACTATATATTTAAGTTGTTATAGTTTATATTTTATTATATTCTCTGTTTCAGTTATTCTATTTAGGTATGTGTATTTAAACTATTACTATACCTTATTTAATTCTTACATATAAAATTTAGGTTGCCCAAGGAGGATTTTGTCCATTTTTGAGTTTCGGTCCTCCCGAGATTTTCTTCCGTATCTCATTTGGGAAGTTTTTCCTCTGTCGCCCTAGGCTTGCTCAGCTGGCGCTATGTGCCTAGATATTATTTTGTAAAATGGCTTTGCGACAATGCAGTATTGTATATAAAGTCATTTTAGACTATAAATAAACAACCATGACATTACACTACCTCTGAGTAAAGTCCAGTTTGAATTGATCCACTTGTTCAAGCTTAATTCATGTATATAGCACTTTTAACAGACAGAAACTGTTGCAATCTCAGTTAGATGTACAACCCCAATTCTAGTGAATTTGGGATGTTGTATAAAGCAAATAAAAACAGAATATGATGATTTGCAAATCCTTTTCAACCCATATTCAACTGATTACACTACAAAGATAAGATATGCAATGTTCAAACGGATGAACTGTTTTTTTTTTTTTTTTTTTTAATATTCATTCATTTCAAATTTTAGACCTGCAGCACGTTCCAAAAAAGTTGGGATGTGGCAATTTAGGGCTTGTAATAAGATTTAAATCAATGTTCCTCAAAGAAAGATTGTAAGGAATTTGCATATTTTAGTAATAACTTTTGCTGATTTGCTTTGTTTCGCATTGTCTTGTTGAAAAATGCATGGATGTCCCTGTTAAAGATCTCATCTTGAATGCATATGATGCTCTAAAATCTCAACAAAACTGACCAAACCCCATACCATAACAGACCCTGTCATTTGGACTTACTGATAACAGTCTGGATGATCCTTTTTGTCTTTGGTCTGAAGCACATGGTGTACATTTTTTCCAAAAAATCTGGAATACTGCTTCATCTGGCCACAACCCACATTTCCACTCCGTGACGTTCCATCCTAGATGCCTCTGAGTCCAGAGAAGATAACAGAGCTTCTGGATATGGTTAATATGAGGCTTCTTTATAGCACAGTAAAGATTTAAGTGGCATTTGTGAATGTAACTCCATATTGTAGAGCTTGATAAAGGTTTGCTAAACTAATCCATCACCCATGTGGTGATGTCGAATGGTGGTTTTTGATGCAGTGCTTTCTGAGAGATTGAAGATCACAGCATTCAGCTTAAGCTTGGGCCTTTCTGCACTTTAATTATTCAAGACTCCTTTGATTGTTTAATGTTATTATGGACTGTAGAGAGAGGAAAATGCAAATTTCTTACAATCTTTCTTTGAGGAACATTGTTTTTAAACATTTCAATAATTTTCTCACACATTTCCTTTTCCATTTCCATCTCCTGCTCTTCAAAATCTCAGCCTTTCTTGGATGCTGCTTTTGCACCAAATCATGATCATAATCACCTGTTTGAAACACATCCCAACTTTTTTCGAACATGTTGCAGGCATCAAATTTGAAACAAGTGAATATTTGCAAAAAAGTTTATCCGTTTGATCATTACATATCTTTGTAGTGTAATCAATTTAACATGGGTTGACAAAGACTTGCAAATCACCGTATTTTGTTTTTATTTGTTGTACACAACGTCCCAAATTCATTGGAATTGGGGTTGTATAAGGAAGACCCTTGTGAGGAACCAGGCTCATATGGAAACTTGTTCTCCTTGGATGAAGTTCCTCCGATTCTTATTTTACAACAAAAGCAAAGAATCAAGTTTTACCCCTGCTTATTCTGCTAATAGGGTCATGGGGGTGGAAATGTTAGAGGGTTGCAGGGTACCAAGTGGAAGCTCATATGAGCACAGCTGAAAGTGGTCCTTGGATAGAACACCAGTCTATCAGAGGGTCTTAGAACGACCTCACCCACAGAACATCATAGAACCTCCTCTAGGATGAACCACACCGTGCACACAACCCTCATTAAAGGCTTCCTGAGGTCTTTGAAGAACACAATGCCTAGCATAATTTATATATATCCATAAACAAGATTCATCTGACTGGATAATGTTTCCATTCTGAATGGTCCTATTTTTGTGTCTTTTCACCCACTGTAATCAGACAACTGTGTGAGCAGAATTGAGCACAGGCCTCTTGCATGCCACTCTGCACCATACCGTCGTGTTGTGTGGTTCCCTGCAAAGTGGTCTTTCAGAAATTGGTTGTGAATAACCCGTTTTGACTTCTATAAGCAATTTGTCTAGACATGAAGTGATTTTTATTCACAAGCCATGAAACATATCAGCGGTCCCCGTGTGTCAGTTTCGTTTTTCAGCCACAATTCTCAAGAGAATTTCCTGTAGACTGGGATTTTTGCAACTGCTTGTAGAACCACATGAACATACGCTTGGGTAGGCCTGCAAATTCTGCTACAGCCTTTACACTATGGCCTCTGGCATAGCCAAATGCAATCACTCCTTTTTGCTAAGCTAACATCTGCTGTGAGACACATGACAGTCAAAGCACTGTACCACCTCTTCTCAATCTATGAATCCCCTGGCACATCCAGCAGATATTTATAGCCTGATCACCTTCATACAGTGGCATCTGCAGGAGGCTGAAGTTACTACCACCATAAACACACAAGTTGACTATTTTTTGTCCGGGGAGTTTATGTACAGAGCTTATATTAGACGAGCAATGTCTCTTATCTACCTTAGCCTATTAGCACTAGCACAATACTTAAAGATTCTGTGATAGCATTCTGTGATTATACCTCACTAAATTCCAAACAGATAAGTATGTGTGAGACTGGTCCTAATGATTTTACACATCTGCGTAACATTATTGTATTTACACAGTTAGATGTGTTGTGGAGTATAGGAGTATGTACCACTTCAGTTGCGTGATGGGGATGGAAGAGCTCATCATCTTCCTCTCCGTAGCTCAGCGTCACACCTGCGTAAACGAGCACTATCGTAGTGGCAACATAACAGACCACACACGATACGATTGTGACATTAACCTGGGGAGACAGATTTCCAACATGTAGATAAATAGAACATATAGAACGGTGAAAATGGCACAAAAATGTTGAGCACCCTTATTTACATACATGTAATGTGACTATGTAAATAACGAACGAACATTTTTCTGTACATTGTAATGCATAAGTCCAAAATAAACAGCTTGACACCCTCTCTAGGTCCAGGGTATGCTTACACGACATATAAAACATAGTATATACTCTACTGAATATACACAAGCACACCCATCAGCCAAACCATTAATGGCGCCTGGTCTTAAATACATTTCAGAATTTATTAGAATTTGGTATGTTCCCCTTTTTGCTGTAATTACAATGTGCACTTGAGCTGGCAAGTGAAAAATGTTACACCAGAATGATAGAGGCATTTTCACTAGAGGTCTCAAACCTGTTCAGCTCTGTTTGGGGGTCTGAAGCCTAAATCACTGGGTACTGGCAGAACTGTACACAAGTAGGAACATACAGTAGGTCTTGGTTATGGTGTCCATGCGAGTTCTCACTGCCTAATCCAAGCACCCATTAATGCACGCCATTGATGCTAGTGTTATTTAAAAATTCTAAATTCTTCTGCTCATTTTAGGACCATTAAATGTTCATAAGAAAACGGTGTACTAACAATGTGTTAATTTATCAGAGATACCTCTGAAAACACAAGTGGAACACTACCATCTACACACAACATGCCATCTAATATCTAAGGCCATCACATTCAGAACCTAGACTGTACACATAAGCCTTTTTTAATTTATGCAATTATAGAAATTATAATTATAGAAGACACAACGATATACTGTTATGACCCTGTCTAGGGGAAAGCTGTAACACTTAAGAGGATGCTATGATGGACCTGAAATTTTTGTTTGATGGAAGCCAAAAATTTACTGATAGATTGTATTTCAAACAACACAGAAGATAATCCAGATGAAACAATCAACAAGTCAATGTGAACCAGTTTATATAGTTATATAAGTGAGAGGAAATTACTGATAGTGGAACCGGACAAAAATGTGCTACTTTAGGACAGGCACATGCACATACAAATGCCATAAACGTTTATGACATTTTGTCATAAACACAAAAAAGTAGCAGAAAAAAAAGTCTCAACACATCAACCGACTTAGAACAAACACATCCACTGGTCATGGATCTGCACCGTTGATTGGCTGTTGAGGTGAGCTGCAACATCCACATTTAAAAGACAAATTATAATAGCAATAGAGCTTTTGATTATTAATGCAATATTATGCTGCAAGTAAACATACACTGCTTTAGTTTGAAACAGCTTTAGACAGATGATCTCATTTGTTGTGGTGTGAGTAATAAACATTATAAACCTCTGTTGTCAGAATTCTAGAGCTGCGCTTACCAAAACCTGAGTAAACAATTTTCTATTCTTTTCTTTGTACAGGAAAAAACACCATAAATATTATATGCTAAAAATATGGTGGTCAAAGAATGATAAAGAAATGCTCTATTCCATTACTCCTTACTTAATCCTAACATAACTTTAAAAACAAGGTATGCCATGATAAAAGCAAACTAACCAAGATGGAGTTTTTCTTCTGGGAGGCAAAAAGAGCCAGCACTCCTGGGATAGCCATGACCTAAAGAAACCGACAAAAAAAAAAAAAAAACAACAACAACAATAAAATGCAGTTACTGAGCCTCACAAAATATGAAGGCAAACACACTTCCTGTTAATAAGGAACACTGAGAGGCCACTTTATTGGAGACTTGTCATTTCATTGTATGGAAATTAGACATGACCCTGGAGCACAGCATAAAATCTAATAACCATTTTTGTTGGAATCTAAAATCTGAAAATCAAGTTCAAAACGTAGCATGGACATCGGGTTGTGCAACAATGTTGAGTATACTGAGATAGGTGTGCTTGGACAACAATTTGTGAAAGAGGATACTGCGGATGTAAATGATTCATCAACAAAAATGTCAGAGAAGGATATCAAAACATGTTTGAATGAACAACATGTAGTTTCTTATCAAAAAAGGGCTATAACAGCATATGATCAGGTTGAATATCATTACAGAAAGGCAAGACGAAAGTGGAAAAAAGAGCACAAAAACTGGATCACTGAACAGAGAAAAAAAATATAGCCTGATCAGGTGAATCCAGATTTCCACAATGATAATAGGAGAGTCAGAATTTTGTGCCAGCATCAATGAACAATCAATAAACCAGCCACTAGGGATCACTATCCAGTGTATCTTTTGTGCCGGTCCCAAGCCCAGGTAAATGATGAGGGTTGTGTCAGGAAGGGCATCCGACATAAAACA
>JAVSBU010343963.1:0-10439 GCA_033118015.1 Loricariichthys derbyi | reverse complement strand
TCTGTTAATGTTAATGTTTTCTCTTAATGTAGGGTTTCCCTGCATGTGTTCATTTCCATGTGTTCATTTTAAGCTTTTTTTCCCCTATATTTAATTTAACTTTCATCAGCCGTGCTTAACTGTATGTCGGTTCATTTTTGCCAGCGGAGATAGACGCTTTTTCTGGATGAGCAAAAAAGTTTAAATCACAGCCCTAATTAACGGACAAACTGTTGTAGCGATGGCAAATATTAAATAAATGATAATGTCAAGCATGCCTAAACAGTGTTTTATTTTTACAAAAAATGTCACATATATAACAATAAATTAAGCAATACCTGTAACATTTTTGGTAATATGTTGTAGTAATCTATATCTGTTGATCAGTCCTGCACACCAGCTTGGAGACATCGCTCCGGTGTCTCTCATGAACGCAGAGGAGAAATTTGTATCCATGTATGGCATTTATATCCTTGAAATGACACGAATCCTCTTCGACAGACTATGTATCGTCCTCGACAGGCTTCGACAAACTACGACAAAGCGTGAAATCCTGGGTCTCGCTGTCAAGCCACGAGAAAATCAAACATGTTTGATTTTCTCGTGGGTTTGCCATATTTAGGCTACACCCTCCTGTAAACAAAAAAAGTCCAAAAAAGCTACGACATGCCCAAGACACTCCAACTAAACTAGCGCAATCATGTGAAAAGGTCGCGCCATGGCAGCCACGACAAAATACTCCTATGTGTTAACAGGGTATTAGTGAGTATTACTGAAAAAATTCAAATGTCTGGAGATGTACTTGATTTATTGATCTTCAAATAGTGTGTGATAAATATCGTTGGGTAAACAGAAATATACAGATGGTTTTCTATGTAAAACTGCACTTGTACTGATACACTTTTATAATTAATCAAATCAATACTCATTCATTTATTAATAATTTCATTGTAAAATATTTAGTAAAGGTACTAGCTCATATTAGCTATTATTAATAGTATTAGCTTTTATTCATTTAGTTTGAAGAATGTTCTTAATGTTGTAAGTTCAGTTTATTTGGCTCTTTTTTGTGGGACATAATTTGAAGTGTACATGACCTGTGACTAAAGTAAGAAATACTGATTAGTATGATAGCACTAAGTGATCAATAATATTGATCCAAGGTAACCAACACACCAGTGGTGGGCCGTAAGTCCCTCCAAGACCTTCTCTGCTGGCCTAAAATATATCTAAATCACAAACTGATGTTAATTATTTTTTTGTCCATGAATACTTATTAAATAAATCCAAATAATCTGTCCAATTTCCTTCATAACTTTTCGATGGTTGTGCTGCTTCCAGATGTATATTTTCATATTAAACCATTTAACCAATCACATTTCAACCATCATTTGTTTCCAGGCAGTTTCAAAATTAAAGAGGTCTGTCCAGAGGCCTTCACAATCCGTTCTGAAGGCCCTCTAACACTAAATAAATGTCGACGAAAATGTTGCTTCAACCAATCGGATATTGAGTTGGTGTCACTAGGGCCTTCTAGCAGGCGTATGGCTACATCACCATATTCAGACCCGCTGATTGGACAGGATGGTGTAATTATTATGTACCACAGAGTCATAGAGGAAAGAGAGGAGGATGGATTTTGTTTACAAATAATCTGACATTTTGAGTAGTAAAATGTTGCAATTTTCCTAAATAATATTGCAGGTTTATGAGGTTATTATTGATGTTTTTTATGTGTGTCATGGTTGTAGCTTTTATAGAAGGAGATTTGTTCAACTCTGGTTTGTCTATTCTATAAAGTTAAAAATTGTCTATAATAAAGGCATTTATTGTGGCTATAGGAGTTATTTATATGCGATGCAATGGCTCTTTATACTGTATTTCTGCATATTAAGATGGTTTTTATAACTATAAATACGTTTTTGAGGGCTGGGTTGATTCAGATGGAGAATTACTGAAGGCCTAGGTGTGAAATGCACACCTTGCCACTGCAATATTCATAGTTTGAGAAGAGGTGGTACAGTGCAGGGAATGCCTAGGTCGGTGTGGAAAATGGGTCACAAAGAAAAAAAAGTAAAGGTGATTGCATCTGGGTGTGCCAAAGACCATAGTGTAAAGGAAATCCAGGTCTTCCAGCAGCAGAAATCCAGGTCTTCAGGAAAGTCAAGGCAGCGTTTGTGGAGTCATTACATGCTATTAGGTACTTTCAGTTACAGCTGATTAAGTTTTTCTCCGGTGAGTATATATAACCTCCTGAGACCCGACCCATTCATTTATGTCCTTTATAATGGACATTATGTTCATCTGTAAACAGAAATTCTAAGACACTTTCCACTTGGTTCTCAGGAGGATATAAAGATACAGGTGCAAAGAAAGTTGGTTTAAGTAGGGGGATTGCCAACTAAATGAACACACAAGGAGCAAAGCAAATAGCCGAGCACTAACTGCATGGTACCACCGTTACCAATAAAGTCATGCCAAAGTCCTGGAATTCATTCGGCACTCTCTGTCCATCACAGGGCTTGGCACGGTCACCATTGTAGCGTTGAGTTAGACTCCCGAGCCTCCTCTTCTTTAGACACAGTTGGTTATGACTCTGTGGCCCAACCTGTTGCTGAAAAGACAGTGCCAGGACTTGCTGCTGCACCACCCACTTATTGGTAGCATTTGTTAATGCTTCTGGGATTTAATCAATGCAATAATTAAGGACATAAAGATTATTCATATAGTGTACAAAAATATATGAAAGTCATTGCTTTGTTCAGTAGTTTTTTTAACAGCTGGGGTTTTCTTTTCCATCAGACAGTCTGGACACATTAATTAATACTCTTAACTCTTGAAATGAGGAAAGGGGTTCAAATCAACCTATTTTAGCTTATGTAAGAGTTCAATTGTGACAATTTGAGAAGGGTACGATGCAAAGCAAAATGTAATCCAACAAAAATAACAGCCTGTCATTTAAATAATTGCAAAACTAATGAGAGCAAACGCATTGTAAGGTACAGTCAGTCGGGAGAAATAATTTCAGCGAGGCTTTTTCACCGAGCGAGTCTAATGGCAGGCTTTTATGAGCATCTGAAAATGTGTGACCTCCGAGAGCTGTTTGAAGCAAAGGGTTTAAAATTTGCAGCAGTGCTTTGAGCGTCTCTCAGTATGTGAGCCATTTGTGGCAATTTGTCTCGTGCTGTGAGACAAGAGCGGACAAGGAGGCGTGAGTGTGGTTCGAAAAAAGGCAGGGGCTTGGGTGAGAGTTATGCATGCCGGTGTGCGTCTGTGTGGTTTGGTTGTACAATGGGTACACATATGCATGTGGGTGTGTGTGCTGTGCATGCTGAAGGCAAACGCTTAGGTTCTTTGTGTGTGCGTTGAATGGTGTCTGAGATACGGCACAGAGCTGGCATGTGGGCGGACAGATGAGCAGACACTCTTAATAGCCGTCATCAGCCCACACCCCTCGGTCCCATACCACACATACATATAAGTACCCAAAACAATCAAAGTGTTCTTTAAATTAGCCAAGGTACTAACGAGCTAAAACAAATGGCAATCAGGAAAATAACTGAAGTAGATGATGTGATTATTTTACCTCTACCGACAGCCTTGTCTTTCATTATATTCAGTTGTTAACAGGCTATGGTTGTTTATTTCATACCGTAGCATTTAGAAAGCCCCATCCAATCTACGATAAAAGAGAGGTAATAGAACGTGACATCATTTAAAGTAGGTTTGTTTGTGATCATACAGCTGGTCACCACCATGAAATGCAGGTTTCAAAAATATCAACCGTTGACCTGCAATGACCTTCCAGGTTCTCCTGCATCTTTACCAGCAAGAATAGGCTTTTTTAACTGGGATTCTGGTCATTTTAAAATTTTATAATCATATAATCAATTTGGAATCAATCTGGGTTCAAGCATCAGGCTGGGCTTACAAACTGATGATCAGGTGGTGTGGGTCCCTGAGATGAACTGCTGTCCTAATTAGGGAGCACTTTTTTACTTTTTTGTTTGTGCTTATTTGAATTCAGTTATGGGCTCCATAACTCCTGGCTACCATTACTAGGGTAAGTGGGGTCAAACTTGGAACTTTCACTTACAGTGGTGCTTTAAAGTTTGTGAACCCTTTAGAATTTTCTATATTTTTGCATAAATATGATCTAAAACATCATCAGCTTTTCATACAAGTCCTAAAAGTAGATAAAGAGAATCTAGTTAAACAAATGAGACAAAAATTATACTTGGTCATTTATTTATTGAGGAAAATGATCCAATATTACATATTAGTGAGTGGAAACAGTACGTGAACCTTTTTTTTCAGTATCTGTGCAGCCACTGGAACTAAACGCTTGGAGGAATTATGAACAGCTTCAACTCTAGGATGTTGGTGGGTTTAATCACATTAACTGATCACTTCAGGTCCTTCCACAGCATTTCTGTTGGATTAAGGTCAGGACTTTTACTTGGTCATCAAAAAACATTAAACTTTATTCTTCTTTAACCAGTCTTTGGTAGAACGACTTGTGTGCTTTGGGTCAGTATTTTGCTGTATGACCCACCTTCTCTAGCGATTCAGTTCATAGACAGATGTCCTGACATTTTCCTTTAGAATTCTCTGATGAAGGCAAGCAAAAATTAAGGCAAGGCACCCTGGCCCACATGCAGCAAAACAGGCCCAAACCATGATATGCATGATATTTACCACTCACTAATATGTAACTTTGGTTCATTTTCCTCAATCAATAAATGACTAAGTACAACATTATTATCTCATTTGTTTAATTAGGTTCTCTCTATCTAATTTTAGGACTTGTGTGAAAATCGGTTTGATGTTTTAGGCCATATTTATGCACAAATATAGAAAATTCTAAAGGTTTCACAAACTTTCACATACCACTGTATATATTCATAGATTCTTTCATTATAATTTTCCTACTTGTAACAGCTGTTTCATGCTACTTATTGATATTCAGGTCCCTGTTTAGCTGGGAAGTATGTATGATCTTATTAATTCTAGCACTGGTCAGCATAGCAGTGTCCAAAAACACTAGGTGTGCTGGTCTTTTTAACAGGGTAGAGCATAATGTGTAGTTTAAAATGCAGCCTGTTGTTATCAACAGCCAAATATTCAATCAGACTAATTGCTAATAAACAGTTTATCATGAGTTATATATACACAAGTCTCTTTTTACGTTACTTCTGCCTCAGAGATTTATTTAATACAGATTAATATCAAAATATATCACAATTACCAATATTTTTGGTAGCTTAACATGTGAACAGCTTCATACTGGCTGGTTAGGTAATATCCAATAACATATACACACTGAAGCTAAAAATAAGTTTGATTGTAGTGTTGAAGAGCTGGAGAAAAAAAGGTCACTATGCGGGGGCGGTACTATGATCTGGGGTTGCTGCTGCAGTTCTAGGTCAGGTCTCGGAACAGCAACATTATGGATCCAAAGCATGAGGTCAGCTAGTTCATACCAGACCTGAGAATCTTTGAGATTTGCTGGAGAAGGCAGTGGGTCCAAATCTCCCATCATCAATTCAAGATCTTGGGGAAAAATTAATGCAACTCTGAACATAAATAAATGTTGTGACAGTGCAGAAACTTGAGGAAACGATGCCGTAATCAAAGCTAAAGGTGGTCCAACGAAATATTGGAGTGTGAGACCTTTTTTGGCCAGGCAGTATTATAACTCTGATTTTAAAGCAGCTTTTAGTCCGGCTAGCTAACAACTGATGAAATTATGAATATGAATGTCTAGAAGTTGTGGAGACTTGGTCTCTTGGTTTTAAATGGAAACAGTGGTAGCACTGGGCAAATGCAAGGCTATATAATCAAAAGCAGCCATCCAAGTGGAGTTAAATGTTGCACATGGCTCTGCCCATATAAACTCTCTCTAGCACACTCAGCCCTGATATCTACTTCCAGCTAGACACACAGCCGAGCCACATACTTCAATAGATAAAACACATGAGGCTATGTTCTAAAAGAAGAACACACATCATGCACAGTTGTCCAAATCTGATCTTCTGTATTATTAAGGCAGGATGGTGTTACACAAACAGTCACAGATTGTCCTTCTCTATAAATACAAATCATGTATTTCAATATCCCTGGTAAAAAATTATCAGCCTAGCATATATTGTGTTTTTGATTCTGGTATGCTGGCCCACCAGCAAATTAATGCCATGTTCCATATTGGTCCATGTTGGTTTATGCTGGTTATTACTTCTGTGATGCCACAACATTTATTTCTGTCCAGAGTTGCATTCATTTTCCCCCAAGATCTTGTATTGACGATGGAGATTTGGACCCACTGCCTTCTCCAGGACATCCCAACGATTCTCAATGGGGTTCTGGTCTGGACTCTGTGGTGGCCAATCCATGTGTGAAAATGATGTCTCAAGTTCTCTGAACCACTCTCTCACAATTTGAGCCCGATGGATCCTGGCGTCTTGGAATATGACTGTGCCATCAGGAAAGAAAAAGTCCATTGATGGAATAATCTGGTGGTTCGGTATATTCAGGACCTGACCTAGATCTACAAATATGCTCCCTTTTTTTTTTTTTTTTTGGCCGGGCAGTGTACAGACCCATTCCAAAAAAAATTTGAATATCATGGAAAAGTTGATTAATTTCCATAATTCCATTGAAAAATAGATTATAGATTCAGGGCCAACCATTTAAATGATTTTGAGTATTTATTTGTTTTTGAAACAGGATTTCAAAAATTAGAATACTGTGGAGAAATCAGTCCAGATTTTGCAGGGCTTGAATGTTTTACCCTGAGTAAACCCACAGTCATCTCTTTTGCAGGGCATGAATCTCCTGCCACATTTTGTCCTTCCACTAGACTTTCCATTGATATGCTTGGATACAGCACTCTGTGAACAGCCAACCTCCTTAGCTATGAAGTTTTGTGGCTTACCCATCCTATGGAGGCTATCAATGATGGTCTTCTGGTCAGTTGTAGGTCTGCAGTCTCCCCATATTGAACTGAGCTGAGACAATTGAACCAAACTGAAGCAATTTAATGACACCTAGGGAAACCTGTGCAGGAGCGTTGAGTTTAGTAGATGATTAGTGTGTCACACTATTCAGTTTTAAACATTCATGATCACAGGTGTTTTGCTGATTGGATTAGGTGTTGCCCTGGTGTATCAGAAAATTAGTAGAATGAAGGCAGCTGTCCAAGGCCCCCTAAAGCTGCCCGACATGATTGAGGCGGTGGGCAGAGCGGTCAGCACTCAGACTGTGACTGTAAGATGCGAGACTGGGACCATCTGGACAATTTGAAACAGAGGTAGTTCTGATTCAAGTGTGTGCGACTGCCACCGTGGATTCTGTTGCTTATCTGTTTTTGGCTCCATATCAGCATGGGCCTCGGCCAAGGTCGTTGCTGGAACATAAACAATCCCCCAGAAGTGCACTACGCAGAGATGCTCTTATTCCCCGTTCTTATGTCTTCGTTGCTTTATTCCTGTTGCGAGTCTGGATCTTCATGTTGTAATGTATATTTGTACATAACTGTTCAGAGTGGTTTTTTTTAGTTCCCAAACTGTACTCATTAATGAGCATTTCTCTCACCCCATGTATTACTCTGTATTTTTTCTAGCTTAAGTTGGCACAAAGTGTGGCTGCCAAGGCATTCTGGTGCTCTCTGTGCACCTTTATGCCAAAGCAAATTCCTAGTCTGTGAATCCGTTCATTGACATGACAATAAAAACTGGTTCTTATCTTATGTTATTTCATGCCCTGCAAAATTTGGGCTGAATTCTCCACATTGTTCTAATTTTTTGAAATCTTGTTTTTGTGCGTTTTATGAGCTGGAAGCCCAAATTATGTAAAAATAAACAAATAAATACTTGAAATCCTTTAAATTTTTGGCCCTGAATGAAAGTTTAACTTTTTGAATGGAATTATGGAAATTAATCAATTTTTCCACGATATTCTAATTTTTTGGAAGGGATCTGTCTATTACCAGTATGTACTGTATATCAGTAATGAGAAGAACTTACATATGGAAATTCCAAGGACAGTTGTTGAATTCAGTTATCAACTTGCACTATGTGTATAAATCCAATTACAAGGCATCTTAATTAGATTGCAGAAATGTTTTTTTTTTGTTTTGTTTGTATGTGCTAAATCTGTCCTAGGAGTAAATCCCTTATTAGCCTTGAAGCTTTACTGTTCATTTCATGAATGGATGAATTGGTAAACCTGAGCCTGTTGTCAGTGGGTGGTGGAAGAGAGCAACTGGACTTGCTTGTAGATTCTTGAAGATGTTTCAGCTCTCATCCAAAAAGCTTCTTCAGTTAGCGAGGAGTTAAAGAAGCCATTTTTGTCAACCTGGAATGACCATCACTGAACAGAGGTGGGGGGCTAAGACATCACTTATCAGCCACCTACAGTGCAGTCCTTGGCACACTTCCCACACAGCTGAATGCACACCCAAACCCAGGTGGTTTTAGTGACCAACAGGAGGACAGAGAGAATCAGCGTTCCACTGTACACCCTAATGACTCTCGAGCCCATTCACACCCAGCCTCCAGGGACCCACACCAATAGGATGACTCAACCACACCCCAGATGACCTTTTCATAAGATATATATCGGATACTCCCTACTAGTCAGTTTTGAACTGAAGAAGCCATTCGGATGAGAGGTGAAACGTCTTCAATGAAGTCCAATTGCTCTCTTCCACCACCCACTGTTACCATGACCTGGATGACTGAGAATCTTCACAGACTGAGCCTGTTATATTTCAAGCTATTTAATGCTGTGCACAGGTTGTTGATGAAGCAGTTTAATGGAAATAAAGGAATGAATGGTCAGGACTGCAGATGGGAATTCAAAGAAAATTAAGCATAAGAAAGACTGATGAAGGTCTCTTTCTCAGATGAAATCGATGTCCGTGTTAAATAGAAATTAATTTTAGCTCATTCCCTCACCATGTCAATCAGTAGCTCCTCCACAATGAATAAAATTCAAAGTATAATAAGCACATTTGAAAGCTCAAATACACGTGGATGCCTGATGAGACAATAGCAGCCTGTTTCGATTTAAATGGGAGAGTTGGTGGATAACGAAGGCTTTTATGAAAGTCTACATTCCTCCAGGTTTGAGAAAGAGAGATTTTCAAATGAAAAAATGGCAGAGGTTACAGACATTAGACCCTGGTATTAAAAACTGCTAAACCAAATGTTCTCTTCTTATTGTAGGTGAGGAGAAATGTATTTTTTCTTCTCCATTTGCTTTTCTTTTTCCTTTTTGAAGAGGCTGAGTACGGCTTCTTTAAATATGGTAGAAAAAAAATAATAATACCAATCAAGACCGACCTTTACCAGCTAGGCAGAGGAAAAAGGCAGGAAGTGTTTATAAAAAGAAAATTGCTGCTCTCTCTCTCCTACTTGTCTGTATGCAGCATTTCTGTGAAGAGGCCGAGCTGCCCGCCTCTTTCTCTAGCTCTAAGCTCTGAATTACACTTACATTTTAACGATTACTTCTTGGTCTTATGCCCTTTTGCTTCACACTTTGTGTTTCTTTGCAGCTCAATAATCAGTCAGATGCACGTTTCGCAGAAGGGCTTCTTCTAGACTTAGGAGGAACGAGTCAAGGCCCCTGGTAGTTTTAGGTTTTTACTTTAAATTGCAAAATAACTCAATATCAGAGGCACTAATTGTACACCTTTGTCAGCAGTATTACCAAAACACACAATTTGTGATCCATAAAGTGAGTTTAATCTCCTTACATGGATTCACACACTCATTTGTGAATAATGAACATACTGCCTAGTTGACAAAACATTAGGCAACACTAGGAGTTACGACATTTACATGTCTGAGGTCTTTGAAGTCCAAATTCTGAATAAAAAATAAAGTTTGAAACTCAGTGCTATCTATCTTGCACATCTTTGATTAACCAAATCGTTAGCTTAAAAGTCCCAGTCACGCTCTTTCTTTGTGGGATTTGTAGTGATGAATGAAGATGGATTTTTATCCGTAGACCTTTCATATCATTGTTTTTTTTAACTAATTCCAGTGACATCATCCTTGAATCCATATTTCACTATTTTTGGAATATCTGCTTTTTTGTTACGAGGTTCTTCATATGTTTTCCTCTGCTGGTTCCATGTTCTGATGGAGCACATTGAAACAGAAATTACCCAATCATGTCTCAACAACAAAAAGCCCTAAAAATGTGAATAATTGTTTGGATCTTCAGCACAGTACAACTTTGTACACTGTAACAGATAGAACCTCATTAACAGCAACTATACATGTACATTTATGGCATTTGAGGTCAAGGAATCCCCATGGAATATGATGTTTGCAGATGATATTGTGATCTGTGGTGAGAACAGGGAACAGGCAGAATATAATTTGGAGAGGTGGAGATATGCACTTGAAAGAAGAGGAATGAAAGTCAGCCATAGCAAGACAGAGTACATATGT
>JAVSBU010343955.1:0-10439 GCA_033118015.1 Loricariichthys derbyi | reverse complement strand
CAGATGCCCTTATCTACAGTCAGAGCAATCATCAAAAAGTTCAAAACATCTGGAACTGTGACAAACAAGCCTGGAAAAGGACACAAGTGTATCTTGCCACCACGCACAGTGAGAAGGATGGTAAGAGAAGTAAAAATGTTCTGCAAAGCTCACTGTAAGAGAATTGAATCAAATGGTAGCATCTTGGGGTTACGAGGTCTCTCAAACAACCATCAGGTGCTATCTACATGCCAACAAACTGTTTGGGAGGTATGCACGGAGAAAGCCTTTTCTGAGTTATACTCATAAGCGTAAACGGGTGGAGTTTGCTAAGCAGTACTGGGATTTTAACTGTGTGCTTTGGTCAGATAAAACAAAGATAGAGCTTTTTGGCAACAAACACTCTAAGTGGGTCTGGAGTAAGACCAATGAAGAGTACGCAGAAAAAGACCTCATGCCCACTGTTAAGTATGGGGGAGGATCGGTGATGCTGTGGGCCTCTTTCTCCTCCAAAGCACCTGTGAACCTTGTAAAGATACATGGGATCATGAACTCATTGAAATATCAGGACATTTTGAATCAGAATCTGGTGGCCTCTCCCCGAAAGCTGAAGATGGGACGTCACTGGGTCTTTCAGCAAGATAATGACCCTAAACACGTGGCCAAATCTACTCAAAATTGGTTCACAATGCACAAAATCAAGCTCCTCTCATGGCCATCTCAGTCCTCAGACCTCAACCCAATAGAAAACCTGTGGGGTGAGCTGAAGAGGAGAGTGCATAGGAGAAGACCCAAGACTCTGGACGATTTAGAGAGGTTGTGTGCAAAAGGAGGCTGTACAAAGTACTAACATCAGAGGTGCCAATAATTGTGGCACACATGATTTCATTCAATTTATTTCTTAATGTGTCGTTTTTTTCCCCCACCAAATAAAGGCACTCGAATTAAAGCTTAGATTTTTCTCTTTTTTACATTGTTGTCCTATAATTTTTTAAGAATTTATTAGAAGCCAAAGAACAATTCTTAACCAGGGGTGCCAGTAATTATGGAGGTATATATTACATTCTAGGGACCAAATGTCCCCACAAGGAAAGAAAGCTCTGAGATTTTTTACATTGTGAGGACATCTTGCTGGTCCTCATGAGGCTTTTTAAACAAAAAAATTTTACTTTCTTTTGAAAAACCAAGAATCAAAAGATTTGCATTAGGTTACTGAGGTTATGGTTAGCATTAGAGGTAGGTGTAAGTTAGCATATTATGTATTTCTACGAATTGTTCCCACAATGGTAGAGAGCTAAACTTGGTTGTGTCTCTCCTGCCTATCTAGAACGGATAAATGACTGGGGCTGCACATGGAACCTATTGGTTGGGTAATTATTCTCTTTCTGTCTTCCACAAGCACACACAAACAGAATTGGTAAAGATATTCTTCTAGGTACTTTGACATAAGGATTACTTGTTAATGCTACAGCTAACCTTAATCTTAACCTCAGTAAACAAAAGAAAAATGTTTTGAATTTGCATAAAGAAGTTGCCTTTTTCAAAGCAGTTAAAGAAATAGTGACTGGCAAAAAAGATCCACTGTTCCTATTTTTCTGGGGACATATAATTCCCTTCCAAGGATATAAATACTTGGTTTTGCGCACACACGTACAGGCTGCATGTGTTTGGGGAGTAGGATGGAAAAAGAGTACAACACTTAACTGGATGCCTTTAGATTAAACATCTGTCCAGAAAAACAAAATGGTTTAATGTCTGCTAAATACACACATGCATGCAAATGATTGAAAATATAGCTCATGATTCCTTATTTGAACTTAAGCTTGTCGTGTGCGAGGAACTAGCCTGAATGTTCTTTTTTGTTCTTCCAGATGTTTAAAATTAGTTTCACCAACCATCTGTTGGTTATGCAGGTTGTATATATTTGTATGCATTTCAGACTGTAAAACTGCAATATCTTTTACGTTTTATTAAATAAAAAGTCCGACATTTGTTTATAAGCTTGATAGTAAAGATAAGCTTTAAAATAGCATGTTGCATGCTTCTCTGTGTGTTGCAACTTATTATTTAGAAAATACGCCAGCCTGTGACTGCACTCATTCCTTGGATAGGTTACAAAAGAGGTTTAATAACAGGTTCCAGAAAAACATATCAAATTGTGCAGTTGCAAAATATACCTGGAATAGTAAAATGGAAGGAAATACCAGAAATTATTAATGGAGCATTTCTTGGAGTTTACTGAGTGTTGCTGTTCTTTTGGAGAGGCAAAGAAAGTGCACTTGTATTGTTACGAGTGGGGACGAGGTGGAACAGAGGACCCAACTGTAGATAGCTTCATGAGAAAGGGTAGACTTTATTGAACTCATAATAAACAGAACTGAGGGAAACACGAATACAAAGTAACATGTAAATAATAAAATAAGGACAATAAGATAGCCTTACTGGCTAACCCCCAGGACCAGCGAGGGATAGGGTGCATGGATGGAGAGGTCTCCTCTGGAGTTGCGTGGAAACGATTACAGCTGGCGAGTCATGCCGGCAGACCATGCAGGGACGAAGGAGAGGGGTATGGCAGGGGGGCACAGGGAAGCAAGTCCCTGGGCAATGCCCCCGCCTGTGGTCACCTCACATCCTGAAGTCCACAGCTGTGTGGTTCCTTTACAACCAGATGCCATGCTTGATGGCCACATACGGGAGGTATCCACCACCGCTGCTGTATGGCATATCTGTCGGGTTACCGTGCCGACTGACCACACAAGGGCACAGGAGGGGCCTGGGGCAGGGAAGCTAAAGGCGCTGAGGGAAGCACCCGTACCCATCTAAACCCTGCCATTACCTCGAGCCTCCTGGCTCTACGCCACCCCTCTTCTACAAAAGAGGGATGGAACCTTCATCCCTAACTCCCTTGATTGCGCCACGAGCACAATATGACTGATGTGCCCACCCCGCTATGACATCTGTGTTCTGCATAGCGGCTGCAGAATTTTCCTCACTGATCAGCGCCGCAAAACTGGTGGAGAGCACCAGCCCGAGATGAACCTTGCGTCAAAACCAAAAAACAAACAGATGGAAGCGTGCACCACTTAGCCCTGCTTCTGCAGGCCAATGCAGTGCTGCAGCTCAGAAGCACAGCAAAGTGGAGTCCTTCCTGCAACATGGAGTAATATCGCCGCAAGATTTCGCTCATACTTCCGGGCAGCACAGGTGGAAATAATTAGGCGTGCACTAACGCCATGCCGCAAGCTGGCAACCTATACCTGCAAAATGTCACGGATGCTATGCCAGTCTGGAAACCCTGCTCTTCCTCATCCTCCAGTCCCCAACTGGAGGAGCAAGGATATAACAGGGATCCTTACATGTATTCGAATAAATGTACCAGCCAATGCTATCTCTTAGACCGTTAATTTAAAAAAACGCATTACATCTTTGCACAGTGACATTTCGTCTACTTAGAATTGCACATGGCAAAATGGACTTAATAGACATGCAGTATACATTAGGGTGTTAGTCATCCTCTAATCCTTCATCAGTGCTTACGGGATGCTGGACATATTTGGCTGTCGGGCTATTTTCAGTCCAGCAGTGACACTGTGGTGTGTCAAATCCTCAGGTGCACTGCTGTGTCTGATCCACTTATTCCAGCACAACACACACTAACACACCACCCCATCAGTGTCACTGCAGTTCTGAGAATGATCAACCACCCAGCTGTGGGGGTCTTGACTATTAGAGAACAGAGCAAAGGGGATGGAGTATGGAGAGAGACAGATGGACTATACTCTGTAATGTTAAGTGACCATTAAAACTTAAATAAAGAACAAGCAGAAAATGAGTTATTTATCAGCCAAAGTCCATCATAAAAAAACACATCGAGTCTACTGATTCTTTCCATAAGTTTTTAAAATTCTGTCAAAATTGAGGCCTATAGATGAGTCATTGGTGTTAGTCATCATAACAGCTGAGGGACAGCATTTTGAGCCAAGCAATGGTTATTTAACGCAATTAATTCATATTTATGTAATTAATGAAGAGTGATGCGAGAGACCTTGGAGTGTGTGCTGTCACTGTTGCTGTTATGGCTCTTGCTTATGACACAGTGACTATTTGCAATGTAATGTATTAAATTACATCAGTAAGATATTTGGATTTCAAATTAATGTTATTACAGATAAATCATTCTTATTGTGACAATATAATGCTCTCATTCTCTGGAAATGTTGGCAGGCATTGTGAGGTTGAGAGCAGCCCAAAGAAAGAGGCTGCACAGGCATTATTCTGAGGATTTTGTTATTGCTGTCCCAAACAGAAAATCACTATATTTTTAGAATGACTGAGAATGGTTGAGCCACCAAGTTGTAGGCCATAGAAATTCATAAAACATAATTTCAGAGCTCCGAGGCACACAGAATGGTCTGTCCAAGTTGTAACACTCCTGTGGGACTAAGGTGTTGGACTATGGATCGATCAGAAGGTTCTGGGTTCACATCTCCCCTATGCAAAGCTGCCTCTGTTGCCCACTGTTGGGTCGTTCAGCAAAACCATTAACCCACAATTGCTTGGACTGTAAGAATGTAAAAAAGTCTCAAGTGGTGGATTAGACCCCATTAGAAAAAAAACGTATGAAATTTGTGAAGTGATTATCTTTATCACTTCCAACCAGTGACTCACTGATGCTTCAATGGACATGTATGTCCACAGTCAGGTTCCAAAATCTAGTGACGGAAGATCCTGAAGAAAGCTTTTTGAGTTTTGAGAGTGCACCATAGACTCGCATGTGTTGTAGCTACTCATTTACTTTACATTTGTTATTTAGCAGACGTCCTTATTCATAGCAACTTACAACTGAAGCATTCTTATAATCCAAGCAATTGTGGGTTAAAGGGATTTCTTAAGGACCAAACAGTGGCAGCTTGGCAGAGGTAGGATTTGAACCCTGGACCTTCTGGACCTTAACTGCCTCTATGACATTGTTTTAAGTATTTTAATCAAATTCATATGGATCGAATTATATTGCTGAGTCTTAAACTTTTTGATTACTTCTTGGTTAATGTCTATTGCAGACCTCTGTCTCACTGTACAATTATTTTTCTAGCTGTGAAGAAAAAACACTACATCTGTGGAACAGCTTTCCCCCAATTACCTGATCTTTGGTAAGTGGAGGTGTAATGTAATAAAGATTGCAGACGGATTTGCTGATAGTGCATTTGTATGGTTGAAAAGCCTGGTTTGACCTTTCAGAGATGCAGTAAATTCAGCTCTGGCCATCTGTGAGGAGATGAACCGTGATTTAAACAAAAAGATCACAAGAATGTTAGGTATGTGCCAATAACTATATCTAAGATATTCTACTATAGTCAACAAAATTATTATCTGGGACACTTCCAAGTATCAGTAGAGAGCACTTGACTGTACTGGATTGTTCATGTGTTTCTAGTTGTGCAAGTAAGCTCTGTTTTTAAAACACATGAAACATTGTGGTAGGAAAAGAGTGGAGACTGAAATAGTTCTCCACCTCCTTCATCCCTCAAAGGCCTGGAAGGATTTCTTTGAGATGAATTGTCTAATATCCCACCACAAACTATTCAAGATTTGTATGAAGACATTCCAGGAAAGATTAGGAGGCAAAGGCCCTTCATCATGAGTTTCTTGATATTAAAAAATTGTTACATGTTTTGTGTCATTCTACGATTCAACCATTTTGGATGCTGATGGCCAAAACTCCCACAGTACACAGACAAATCTAATTAGCTGTTGTCTGGTTACAGGGAACAGAGATGTTGGTATTAAAGTGCTTAGAGGGTAGGTGTATGGTCTTCAGAATTTGTTGTATTTAAGGTATATACAAGGTTGTATATAAGGTATATATGGGGTGGGGTGTGTTCTCTTCCTCTTTTTCCAGTTCCTGCCCCGTGGTCTTATCTTGTTGCCTCGGCGGTGCTGGTGGGGCCTGGGGGTGCTCTTTTTGGGTTGGCTGCAGTACTGGTTCGGGCCGGCTCGGTCTTCCCGCGTCGCCTGGCGGCGGCTGCGTTTTGCTCTGCTATTGGCTTGGCTTGTCCAGCTGTGCTAGGAGGGGGCGTGGTGTGGTGTGGTGTGTGGGCAGGGTGACGGGGGGGCACTTCTCCTCGGTCGGGTTGAGCTCTCTCAGGCACTTAGGAGAGTGTAGTCGATGGGTGGTGGGGTGGGCTTTGACGGCTGTTGAGGCCGGACTGGTTCGGGGTGGTGTCTGGGGCTCTGGCTGCCCTTGTGTCAGCGCCGCACCATCTCTGCTGTGAATTCCGAGTCCTGGGTGTGGGTGCGGGCGCGGTCTGCTGCTGCGTGTCTCTGGCTGTGACTGGTATCTTGTTTCAGCGTGTATCACTGGGGGCTGGAGTGGGGCCGGGTGTTGGGGCGGGGGGCGGTGCGTTGCGCAGTTGTGCCGGGGGCAGACGGGGTGGTGGGGGGAGCCTCCAGGGGGGGTTGGCTTGAGGTTTCTTGGTTGGCTTTAGGCTGGCTTGGGGGTGCGTTCTGGTTGTGCCTGCGGGCCTTGGCTGGCGCGGCCCCGCGGCTGCATCTTGTCAGCTTGCCTGTGTGGGATGGCTCATGGAATTACCCCTAGTGAATGAGCGTGTGCTTGTGCATATGTGTGGCCCGGGTCTGGGGTCAGTAGGGGGTACAAGGGTGTAGTGGGTGGGGCAAGGAGAGATTAGGGATGGGGTGCCTGGCTTGGGATCTGGGGCGGCGTTCTTACAGCCTTTCACCTTCAGTGGGAAGCCCCTCAGGTAAATTAGTGTATGCATATATTCATATGTATGCCTACTAGTACATATACACACGCACTCCTAGACAGGTGCGAACACACACACACACATGCAGACATACAGACATTCACCCATTTGCACGCATGCATGCGCACATACACATACATACATATATAAATATGCAAAACTGTTAAGATTTCTGGCCCACGCATATGTGATGCTGATATCACTTTGCTGCTTTGGTTTGTGTGCTTGTGTTCTGGTTTTGTCTTTCAGATGCAGCAGTTGCTGCTATGATGCCCTTTAATATTGAAGCAGCAGCTTTTTGGATATACCGTTTTGTTTTTTTTGGGTTTTTTTTGTTCTCTTTTCTTTTTATTTATTTTTTCCTCTTTTCTGTCCCCCCTCCACCTGTCGGTTCCCGGTTTAATTATGTAATGTTGGATTAAATAAATACATAAATAAACACAAAATGATAAGTAACAAGTGGAACTTGTTCCATTTGAAAGTTCCATTTGGCAAAGCAAATGTGTGTGGCACAACATGGCACTCAGATTTATATTCTGCTTGCTAAGTGGCAGGACACGACAGGTTAAAAAAAAAAAAGGTGACGTCGGAGTGAAACTGGCATGGCACCATTGATATTGGATGGATCCAGATCGAATCACCCACCAACCGGCATCGCTCCAGTCCTGGAGTTGAGTGCCAAGGCGTGCATTGGCAGAGTTTTAGTGGTGCACAGATTTATTACTGTGGATTTATTACATGTGGTCCGTTCCAAGCTGGTACACTCCACTCCTATTGCGAGATAGTGCTCGCCAAATGCAATGGTGCTTATCTTGCTGTGGCATTGCAAATGCGGCACCACAAAACGGGTTGACTTTTACTTGCCATGTGGTGCAATGCCACAGCAAGAAAGCACCATTGAATTCAGGCAGCACTATCTTGCCCAATTAGCGCATTAGGGAAGTGCTATGTGGCATTACGGGGTGGTCACACCAGTCTTGCTCAGTAGTGCACCGGGGAGTTAGGGACAGAGGTACCACCTCTCCTGCAAAGAGAGGAGGCAGCGTAAGGCCAAAAGGCTTGAGGTATGGTAGGCTGTAGTGTGGAAGTGCAGGGAAAGTGCACCTCCCTCTGTGCCTTTAACTCCCCCTCCGGCTGTGTCATGTGCCCCCGTGTGGTTGTTGGGCACTGTCTGCAACTAGTGGTTGCAGAAAGTGAGCTACCTAGGCTGGGGCACCGCCCAGGGCCCTGTTTCCTTCACGACCACCTGCCATATCTGCCCTGTCCCTGTGTGGTTGGCTGGCACGGTATGCCAGTCAAGTCCGACTCCCGACTTGTGCTTATAAGTTAATAAAGTCTACCATTTTTTCATGCGGCTGTCTGCAGTTGGGTCCTCCTTTTCTACCTTGCCCCCAAGTCATAACAACACAGAAGCTAAATATAAAAATTACAGAACATATTTAGTAACACACTCGCTGATCATATTATTAGGTACACTTCCTTGTTTGTCCTTGTTATCAGTTCCACTTGCCATATAGAAGCATTACATATTACATATCCGTTTTTTTACATACTTTGTTAGTCCCCTTTGTGCTGCTCTGTAATGATCAGGACCCCCATGGAACGGGTACTATTTGGTTGGTGGATCATTCTCAGCATTGAAGTGACACTGATGTGGTGTGGTGGTGTGTTAGTGTGTTTTGCTTAGACTTCAGCAGCACTACTCTAACTGATCCAGTCGTAGCACTACAACACACATAAAGAGTATAAAAAAGTAGACTATAAAACTCTAGAATATAAGAAAACAGTATATACATAATAAATATAATAAGAATGATGACACATTGCTGGTCCTCAAAATGAGTTATAACATAAGTAATAATTTTTTTTCCTGTATTATAAAAACCACAACTTTTGAAAAAAAAGAGTAGTCAAAAGACTGGTTGAGGTTAGGGTTTGAATGGGGTGTAGGTGTAGCATTAAGTTACAGTAATGTCAATGGAAACTCCAGAAAACGTACGCGCGCGCGTGTGTGCGTGTGTGTGTGTGTGTGTGTGTGTGTGTGTGTGTGTGTGTGTGTGTGTGTGTGTGTGTGAGAACTGAGCTAGGGTTAATTTCTTTCAAAGGACAAATCACAGTTAAAACCCAAGAATGTCTAGATTTCCAGATGTTTTAATTCCTGAAAAATTATGCATTTCATTAAACCGTACTAAAGTGGGATAGGACAAAGTATCAAATGTTTATATTCTTTTCGGTCTTCATAAAGATAGTCTTAGAAACTATTTGACATCTTCTGCCCATGTAATTGCAGGTTGACTGGCTTGAGTTTATAACATGGGAGCACCTTGGATAGCGTCACCTTATGCAGTTGAATCCACTTGTCTAAAATAGAACCAGCAGTGTTGGAAACCCACTGCTGGCAAAACAGGAGGTAATCCTTTGGATACACGCAGAGACTGGAAACTATATGGATATTAACACCTGGATTTTAATAGTGCCAGTAACTGGGAGAGCTGGTCTTTATGGTGCCAGTAACCACAAGAGCTGGATTTTAATGGCATCTGAGATCAGACACAGCTGAACTTTACGGTGCCATTGGAAAACCACTCTATAACCAACAGACTTCACCTTGCCAGAGGTGAGATATGAACCAGAGTGGCTAAGTAGGTAAAGCACTTTCTCCCAGTGCTGTCTTTCTGGTTCAGGTAGGATTCTCTGGTGAGGCGCTTATGAGTTATGAGTTGTGGTTACGTTTCACTTGCTTCGATCCAGTATTACCACCTGGCTTTTTATGGTTACTGGTACTGTTATATCCAGTTTCACCAGTCATATGTTACTGTTTATGGGCTTACCTCAAAATTCTGGTTCGTTACCCTCCATCCATTTTCCAGTCTCTGTGTGTATTCACTGGATTACCTCCCAATTTTACTTGGGGTGGGTTCCTGAGTCTGTAAGTGCTCCTCAGTTTTGGGGCCAGGTCAATAACAGATCAGCTGATCTGCTTATGTCATGTGATGCCATGAAGTGTGCCCCCATATTACAGATTGAGGAAAGTTAGTCACTACTGAAAGGTTTGTAATTTTAAACAGGAGCTTCTACCACTTTATAGCATTACACTATACAAGGTCAAATTGAATAAAACCTGACTTCTTGACCAACTGAAGCTACCTCTGAAATACTTTCTTTGTATAATACTCCCAGGACAAATGTTAGTTACTTTGGGAGAACCATAGGTTGTGCACACCAAATATAATTAGTCTGAAAATAACTATAAACTTATAAGATAATATACTGTGTCATATGCATTAAAAGAACCTCAAGTTCCTCCCTTCACACAGTGGGTTGGTCCACTGCCCCCCATCACACAAACTCACCATTTTATAGTGTTACAACTGATAAATTAAAATATATTGTACATATTTAAGTTGCCATTGTCAGGATGAGAGGTCTTATTCGTCCTGGCATGTCGGTGTCCGCTCCGCTGGAGGAGGAAGTAGTGCCCTCTAGCGGCGCGGCGTCACAGTGCATGCTGATTGTAGTAATCCAAGTCAGCTGGATCGGGCTCTTTAAAAGCAGGCCAGCCTGACTCTGATACGAGCGGCATTGTTTGACGATTGTCATCAAGTCACGTAGATGCAGTGTGCCGCTCGTAGCAGTGATCTTAGGAGCGGCTGCGCTGTGGTGGAGTTTGGGATGCTAACTATTCTGGCTGTGTTT
>JAVSBU010343946.1:0-10439 GCA_033118015.1 Loricariichthys derbyi | reverse complement strand
TCTATTAAATGTTATTCTCTTCATGTAGTCCTTGTCGGAGTATCTTGAATCGCTACGGCACAATGCATAACTGCAATACTTTGTTGTGACCATTTCTAAGCAGTTTTGATAACGAGTTAAGAAGCAAAAAAAGCCCAAACGCCAGCGTCACAATACAGTGCTTGTCTGAGAGGAGCTTACATTCGCGGACATGCGCATTTGAGCGTGCTATTTTTAGAAAAAATACGTCATTCGGACTCAACCCTATTGTAGTGCTTGACGAAAGTTTCCAAAGTAATCCCTAGATTTAGATGGATAGATTTACTGTCTTCTGAAAATAACTCAACACACAGCCATTAATTTCTAAACAGCTGGCAACAAATGTAAATACAGCCCACAGTGAACATTTCCAAATTGTACCCAATTGTGTCATTGTCCCTCCCTGGTGTCATGTGAATTGTTAAAGTTACAAAATTCCAGGTGTGAATGAGGAGTAGGGCTGTTAAATTTGGTGCTTTGGGTACAATTCCCTCATTCTGGCCACTGGATATTCAGCATGACAAAGAACTGTCTGAGGATTTGAGAAATATAATTGTTGCTCACCACAAATATGTACTAGGCTATAAGAAGATTGCTAACACCCTGAGACTGAGCTACATCATGGTGGCCAAGGTTATACAGCGGTTTTCCAGGAGAGGTTCTGCTTGGAATAGGTCTCACTAGGGTCAACCACAGAAGTTAAGTCAGTGTTCGGTGTTCTTTTCAGTGTCATGAGTGCTGACAGCAACACTGCAGAGGTTTTAGAAGTGGGAGGTCAGCCTGTCGGTATTCAGACCATATGCCACACACTGCATCAACTCTGTCTGCATGGCCATTGTCTCTAAAAAAAAAGCCCACAAACAATTTGCTGAAGACAAGCAGATCAATAACATGAATTACTGGATCTATGTCCTGTGATTTGATGAGACCAAAATAAACTTGTTTGGCTTAGATGGTGTCCAGCATGTGTGGATCCCTGGTGATGCGTACATATCAAGCATGGTGGTGGAGGAGCGTGGTCATGGTCTGGGGCTGCATGATTGCTGCCGACACTGGAGGTATATACAGTACATATACTATGACATTCTGAAGCAGAGCATGGTCCTCTCCCTTAGGAAACTGGGCCACATTGCAGTATTCCAACACAATAATGACCTCAAACACACCTCCAAGATTACAATCGCCTTGCTGAGGAAGGTGAAGGTAAAGGTGCTGGATTGGCCAATTAGGTCTCAAGATCTAAACCCAGTTGAACACCTGTGGGGCATCTTCAAGCGGCAAGGTGGAGGAGCGTGAGGTGTCTAACATTCACCAGGTCTGTGATGTCATCATGGAGGAGGGGAAGAGTATTCGAGTAGTAACTTGTGCTGATCTATTGAAATTCATGCCTGATAATGTAAAATTATGCTACCAAATATAGGGCAATTTAAATATGTAAATTTATAGTTTTTCAATTGTGAGTAAAATAAAATGTGTGTGGGCTTGGGGGATGTAGTCGGTGGACCAAATCACTGTTAGGCATATGGAGGGGCAATGCAATCCTTAAAAAATTAAAAACATTTTCCCTGGGATGGAGGTTTTAACCTTTAACACAATTGATTTAAAAGTCGCCCTGCTCTGACAAGCACAGGCAGCCTAGCAGGAAGATGACATCACAGCTGAGCCCAGCAAGGTTTCCACGTCCTGCGCATGCATGGCTAGCAGTCGCGCCCGCAGAAATCAAAGTCTCGCATATTGGGTTCAGCTGTGATTGGATTATAAAAGCGAATCGCAGGAACCAGTCATAGTAGGCCATTCACAAAGGTAAGACCTTTTTTCTACATCTGTTAGCCTGGCAAATTTACTGGTTTGCCATGGCTCGTAGTCGATGTGGGGCGTTTTTGACAGGGTTTTAGTTGACTCTTCTATCTGTACATGCTAGGCAAGTCCTGAGCTGGTATGTTGCATCCCGCATATGCTGAACAGTCACGGGGTGTGCAGTGGGTGCATGCACCAGTCTCGCTCATGGCGCCAGAGGAGGTGATGGACAAAGCTACCACCCTTCCTTTGTAGAGGGAGGGTGAAGTAAGACCAGGAGGTCTGAGGTAATTTGAGGGCGTTTCGTGCTAGTGTCGGGCCAGGTAACTGTACCTCTGTGCTGCCCGACCCCCCTCTGTACTCCCTGAGCCCCTTGTATGGTCGTACAGGCTCGGCCGAACCCAAAGGATCCACACGGGGGTTATGGCTAGGGAATCCGATGCCACAGGTGGGGCATCGCTTGGGCCCTGTGCCCTCACTGCACCCTGCTGGTCCTTGCTCAGATGTCATTTTTGTCCCAGTGGTTGACCGGTTTGGTACATCTGGCCATAAAATCGGATCCACGCCGATGTGGTTGGCCAGATCAGTATACTGGCTATAAAACTGGGTCCACCTCGGACGTGTCCTAGTCATCGCCATGCACCTTAGCCCCATCCGCCCTTGAGGGTTGCTGTTTAGCCTTTTTGGTTTCGTTTTGCCTTTTGTTTCTATTGTTTTGCTTTTATTTCCTTAGTTGTCTTATTTTAAGTTCTATAAGGCCAACCCTTATTCATGAAGCTGTCTGTACGTGGGTCCTCCTTTCCACCTCACCCCCACATCGTGACATATAGATCCTCCATCATGCTTGGTTGCGGGCAAGTCATTTTAAATTTCTTTATCTAACTCCAGGCTCTACACCAAGCCTTTTTTTGACCTTCAACTACTCTATTTACTTGTCACTCTAGATAAGAGTATGTGTTAAATGCTGCAACTGTAGTAGTATATGTAATGCTGTGGCAGTGCCCCTGGCCTGAATTAGGTACAATGATGATCTTAATGAATCCATCATCTGGGTAGGGGTACTATTGCAGTAATGGTAAATTATCCCTTAATCAGTCTCCCCTCCCTCAGACACAGCCAACTGAGTGGTGACCATGGTTGAAGGCACAGCTGGGACCATGGGTCATCATGGTGGTGGTGCTGCATATTACACCCACAGGGAAATTTTTCAGACTTCCAATAGGTTGACCTATTTGCCTGTGTGTGGATTGTGTGAGGAAACCACAGTACCCAGACAGACATGGGGAGCAAATACAAACTCCACACAGGCAGCAGCCAGGCCAGGACACAGATCTGGGTCTCTGGAACTGTGAGGCAACAGCGTTAACCACTGCGCTCACTGCTCTCATGCTCTCCCTTCAACAATGTTGAGAAACAGGGTGAATTATCGGATTTTTATGAGAAGAAAAGCCTCGTTGGAAGGGATTGTGTGAAGAACAGGAACATTTTGGACAGCAAAGCTTACTTTACTATCTGGAAACAGACCGTTCTCACACTCTTTCAGGATAGTCTAAACACAGACTATAGAAAACTACAAGGCTACATCAACGAAGGTCAGAAAACAACATACGTATGAGAAATAAAAGCAATAGTATATACCTGAATGCTTAAATGTAATGATTTTGTTTGAATAACTAAGTCATTAAAATATGCTCCTGAACACAACCTCATTCTTTCAAGGTCATATCTGGAAACTCCCCAGCAATGGAATACATGTGTGATGCAGTGAGAAAGGAGGACAGGATTAAAACATTGGAAGGGGGTGGAAAATGAGTATAGGTGATAAATTGGGTGTCCTACCCTCCTTCTCTTCCCTAGGCTGATCTATCTTCTGTTGAATGTTGCAGGCTATGCTTCAGAACTGGAGCAGAGTGAAAAATGATCGTGACAGGACAAGCAGGGACCAGAGAGGCTCCTGCGGCTAGGCTGGAATTAGAGCTTTCATTGTGACCGAACCCACTTAAAAGCTATTCAGTCCCCCAGTGAATTCACTCAAATTAGACCAAGTGAATGTGGCTGCAAAAACTTTTTAGGTAACTATAGGTTCCTTTTTCAAATGAGTAGTTATTTGATAGGTTTGCAGTAATATAACACATGAAAACATAAGTATGCTCACAAGTTTGAATAGTGACATTGTTATAGCCTTCCATTTTGGGCCTTGTTCTCTGGATGGGGGCAATCCAATCTTCCATGTATCAGCAATCTGGTAATCTCTGATCTTATGTATACAAAACAGAACAGTTAACACTTTCCTCTAAGTGTGTTTACCTGCCGTGCTGGGAATGTAGGGAACAAAACACTTTAAGAAAGACAGCTATCGTGTAAAATGCTAAAATAAGATAAGAAAGGAATTGGCAATACAGTAATTAAATTGCTGGGTAGTAGGGAACAGATCTCTGAACAGTAGTTGGTTAAATACATCTTCCAAAACTTTTGGCTTAGCTAGGCCAAGTGTAAGAAGGGGCTGCGTGAATAAATGAGTTCCACATCACTCTACATTCAGTAAGATTTTACTTACAAACCTAATTCCACTGAAGTTGGGACACTGTGTAAAACATAAATAAAAACAGAATACAACCCCATGTGGTCATCCAGGTAGTGCCAGACCTAACGGGTCTGTAGTTGGGCCACTGCTTTGGCTTGTGCCCTCGCTGCACCCTGCCATGGTTCGGCTTCGTCCCAGTGGTTGATGGTTCGGTACATAGGCTGTAAAATCAGGTCCATGCGAGGCGGTTGACCGGCTCAGTACACCAGGCGTAAAACCGGGCTCACTAACGGTCATTTACGCTTAAGTGATGGCAGCATTAATGCAGAAAAGTACATTGATATTTTAGAACAACATATGCATTCAGGATGAGATCTTTCCAGGGACATCCAAGCCTTTTTCATCAAGACAATGCAAAACAAACTAAGTCAGCAAAGGCTATGACTGAAATATGCAAATCTCTTCAATCTTTTTTTGTTTTTAAAAATTCAATAATTTTCTATAATTTTCAATAATTATCACACATTTCCTTTGCCATTGCCATCTTCTGCTCTTCGAAAGTATCAGCCTTTCTTCTATACTGCTTTTGTATGAAATCACGATCATAATCACCTGTTGACATCACCTGTTTGAAAATTATATAGTTTTTAACCTTATTACTAGCCCTAAATTGCCACTGTCCCAGCTTTTTTGTTCCAAGCATCAAATTCAAAATGAGTGAATATTTGCAAAATCCATTTGAACATTACATATCTTCTCTTTGTAGTGTATTCAATTGAATATGGGTTGAAAAGGATTTGCTGTAACACCAAGTAGACGGTAGACGCACGCTGAGTAAAATATTTAATAATGTTAAAAATGTTTAATATCAACAACGTTATCCAAAACAGAGTCGGTACACAGATAGGCCAATAGATCCAAACAGACCCAGAGTCAGGACTAAACATGGCGAGGCAGCATTTCAGGTTTATGCTGATAAATTCTGGAACAGTCTTCCAGAAGACGTGAGACAGGCTTCAACCTTGACAGTGTTTAAATCTAAGCTGAAAACAGTTCTCTTTACCAGTGCATATAACGATTGAAGGTATTTCTATTCTATTTTCTGCATTTTTATTCTTTGAAATCGGTTGTTATGGAATGGTTCATTCTGCTTCTTGCTTTTAACTTCATAAATGTGTAAAGCACTTTGAATTACACTACGTATGAATTGTGCTATACAAATAAATTTGACTTGACTTGACAAACAGGATAATCCAAATATCGAAAACCAGAAACAATGGAAGCATATATCTAAACCAGGAAAGCAATTAATACACAATGTAGCGCTGGATACGCAAACTAGTTGGCAATACCTCGCAACGAGCAATAGTCGCGAGGCACTATATAAGCCCACCGGTAAACAAGCGTCGGCTGGCGGCAATCAGTACTCGGGTGACAGGGGGCGTGTCATTCCTCGATCCTCGCCTGGCGAGTCCTGGGAAATGGAGTTCCCACTCTCGCTAAGAGCGAGGCCTTGCGTGGTGGGCATGACAGTACCCCCCCTCGAAGATTCAGAGCTGTCTGTAGGTGTTGGGCGGTGAGAAGACCCCCCCTCTGTCGGCCTGTTCCTTACTACTGGACCTCCGACCGGACCTGGCTCGAAAAACTCTAGTGCGAACATGACGTTTCGGCCGGACCTCCTCGGCCAGTTTTCTGGGATGTCCTCTGGGCCTAGGAGCAGGACATGACGGGTTATTCCTATGGAACTCCTCCACCAGGATTGGGTCCAGAACATCGGCGGCCGGTATCCAGCTTTGCTCCTCGGAGCCGTATCCCTCCCAATCAACTAGGTACTGCAGTTTCCCCTTCCTCATTCTGGAGTCCAGCAGCTGCTTAACAGCATACACCAAGCTCTCCTCCAGGTCAGCTAGGGGAGCGGACTCCACCCCATCAGAAGACTCGTCTACTGGCAATCGAACGAACGGTTTCATGAGGGATACATGGAAGGATGGGCACAACTGTGGAGGCAAATTGAGATGCTAAGTGACCTCATTTATTTTCTTAATTATTTCAAATGGGTCTATATATTTGCCCATAAGTTTTCTACTTCCCTGTCATGAACGAAGGTCTTGGGTAGAGAGCCACACTCTATCCCCAGGCTGATACACCGGAGTCTCTCCGCGATGCTTAGCTGCCTGAAGTTTGTGACATTGGATGATTCTCTCGATGTGCTGATGGGTCTCCTCCCATACCTTCTCACTACATTTCATCCAGTCGTCCACGGCAGGGATGTCCGATGTCTCGCCAGACCACGGCATAAACGGAGGCTGGTAACCGAGTATGCACTGAAAAGGAGTGAGTCCTGTTGAAGAGCATTTTAGCGAGTTTTGAGTGATTTCCGCCCAAGGAAGGAAAGTCACCCAGTCCTGACAATTCTCAGAACAGTATATACGTAACAATTTTCCCAGTTCGTGATTCATGCGTTCACACTGACCATTTGTCTTGGGGTGATAACCTGAAGAGAGGCTGACTGCTACCTCAAAACCATTCATAAAAGCGGACCAGACCTGAGAAATGAACTGGGGCCCCCTGTCTGATACAATGTTCTCAGGCACCCCAAAGAACCGAAATACATTACTGAACAAATGCTCCACACTTTCAAATGCACTGGGCAAATGTCTCTGGGGAATAAGTGCACCCCCCGAGAAAATCTGTATACAACAGTCATTACCACCGAATATCCCTGAGAATTCGGTAAATCAGTCACAAAGTCTAATGCCAGTTGAGACCACTTACGAGTGGGAGTGGGCAGAGGCACTAACTTTCTGGCAGGAAGGGTGCACGGCGTCTTACTCAGGGTACACGTGGCGCAAGATGCCACAAAACTATGAATGTCCCTGCGCATCCTCTCCCACCAGTATTGAGACTCAATTAATTGCCGTGTCCTAGTCTCACCTGGATGTCCGGACGAAATGGAGGTATGAGCTCAAGTGATCAGCCTACTTCTGAGGTGTTTAGGGACAAACGTTCTCCCATTCGGACACTGCTTAGGACACGACCCTTTAGCATTGTTACGCTCGATCTCTTCGGCAGTTTCCCATCTAATGGGCACTACAAATAAATCAGGCCTCAGCACATTCTCGGGTTCCTTATCATCATGCTACTTGCACTCAAACACCCGAGATAACACTTCAGCCTTGGTATTACGTGACCCTGGCCTGAAAGTAATACTGAAATTAAACCTGGAGAAAAATAACGACTAACGCGCCTGTCTAGAATTCATACGTTTAATAGTCCATAAATATTCCAGGTTTCTGTGATCAGTTAGAACAATGAAGAGGTGGCGTGCCCCCTCCAACCAATGCTGCCACTCCTCAAATGCCAATTTCATGGCCAACAACTCTCGATCGCCAATGGCGTAATTCCTCTCAGCCATGGACAACTTGGGAGAAAAAGGCTACCGGGTGAAGCTTACTAGGTTTTCTCCCATGCTGCGACAACACAGCTCTGACCCCCACGCTAGAGGCGTCTACCTCAATGATGAAGGGCTTACTGGGGTCGGGATGTTGAAGTAGTAGAGCGGACGTAAACAGCTCCTTAAGCCTCATAAACGCCTCATCAGCCTGCTCAGTCCACTGAAGTTTTTTGGTCGCACCCTTCAGTAAATTAGTAAGGGGTGCCATGATGGAGCTGTAGCGCCGAATAAATCTACGATAAAAGCTGGCGAATCCCAAAAACCGCTGTAACTCCTTAACTGACTTGGGAACAGGCCACTTCAACACAGCCTGAATCTTGCTATCATACATAGTGATACCGTTCGTGCTAATTATGTAGCCCAAGAATGCTACATTCTGCAAATGGAATTTGCATTTCTCTAGTTTAGCGTACAAGTGGTTTCTATGTAATCGCTACAAAACCTGATGTACTTGAGCCACGTGAGTGGACCTATCGGGCAAATAAATTAAAATATCGTCAATGTAGACGATTACGCACTTGCCAAGTAGATCTCAAAATACGTTGTTCACGAATGACTGAAAGACCGAGGGTGTGTTCTTTAGACCAAATGGCATGACCCGATATTCATAATGGCCCTTCGTAGTCGAAAACGCGGTCTTCCATTCGTCGCCCTCTCGAATCCGAACTAAATTATAAGCGTTACATGAATCCAATTTTGTGAATATCTGCGCCTCACGCAACTGCTCCAAAGCCGCTGGAACCAGGGGAAGAGGGTACGGATACAATTTAATGACTTCGTTAAGCTTTCTGTAATCTATACATGGGTGTAGCCCACCGTCCTTCTTCTTGACAAAGAATAAGGAGGCGGATGCTGGAGATGTAGATCTCTGAATGAAACCCTGAGCTAATGCCTCCTGTACATACTCCTCCATAGCAGCGTCCTCTACCTGAGTCAGAGGGTATACATGTGATTTAGGAGGCACCTGATCCTCGATAAGTTCTATAGCATAATCACAGGATTTATGGGGAGGTAGCTTAAATGTCTTCTCCTTATCAAAAACGTCCAAATAGTCAGTGTACTCAGGAGGAATCTGTACAGGTTTCTCATTGGTTGAGGAATCGACCGAAGTCGACCGAATATTAACTTCAGGAACTGCTAAACATTGTTTCTGACACCAACTGGACCATGACACAATGCTCCTATCTACCCAAGAGATGACTGGATTGTGCTTCTTAAGCCATGGTAAACCTAAAATAATAGAGTATTTGTTCCCATCCAAGACATAGAGTCTAAAACTCTCAGAATGTAACGCACTAACATTCAAACGTAGAGGCTTGGTGATGTGCCTCTTTACCAATAGGTGTACCGTCCACAGCCGCTAGCTTTCTGGGAAATCTCAGTCTCTTCAAATCGACGAGGAGTTCTCTTACTGCCTGACGGTTGATAAAATTGCCCTCTGCTCCGGAATCAATCAGTGCTGGGAAAACACAAGTTACATCTCTGCAATACACAGTCACTGGTAAAACAAAAGTACAAGTAGACGAAATACTAGCAGGATTACTCACCGCTTTAGCGTGTGGAGTTGACTCCAGATGCTTTCCCGATTGGTTGGCGGGTGGCCCATATGGACGGTCCGGGTGTCCGCGCAAAGCACGGAAAGACCCACCGTGGGATGAGCCTAAGTTATCTCTGAAGGGATGAAAACAGGAAGAGCGGTGAGGACACTGACGTTGCATATGACCCGACGTTCCACCGTAGAAACATAGGCCGAGTCGAGTTCTGTATAGTTTCTCCTCGTAGGGTCTTAGAGCGTGGTCAACCTCCATAGGTTCAGGAGGTGGTAGAACCGGAGCAGGAGAACTTACAATAGTTGAATCTTGGACCTGGTTTCCAGTCTCTAGAGTTGTATATGTTGGATGGCAAGAGGAAGATGTGACCCCTTGTGAGCTTAACTGGTCAAAACGAATGACTAAAGTAATTAGAGCATCTAGTCCCAGGCCGTCGTCCTTACAAGCGAGCTCTGAGATAAGTTCAGGTCGCAGACCATTACGGAACATGGCTAAAAGGGCTGGTTCATTCCATCCACTTCCTGCAGATAGTGTACGAAATTATAGGGAGTATGCAGCAACTGATCGAGCTCCCTGTCTCAGCCCAATTAGTAGTTCCCCCTTAGAACGCCCCTCACAGGGGTGGTCGAAAACCAATTTAAACGCTTCCAAAAACTTAGCGTATGCCATTTGTCCCACGGTTGACCACACAGCGGAGCCCCAATCTAAAGCCTTACCCGAAAGGTGCGAAGTTACAAAAGAAATCTAATGTGATGAAATCTAAAATCAAATCTAATCTGGTGTGCTTGTGTGAGTTTTACACAGTCGCGTCGAGGAAGACCTCTACAGTTATTTGAGGTGCTAAATGTTTACTCCCAATCCGTGCGGGAAACGTTGCGCTGAACATCGGTTACTCTTAAAAAAACGGAGGAGGGAGATGTTGTGTGCATGAGAAATACAAAGTGTGGCGTGTGAGCGTGTGCACATCATGAAATGAATATGTGGTCAATGCGTGAGACTTGAGAACCCTGGTTATAATATTACAGAAAACACATGAAATATGTGTGCTAAGGCTAATGAATCAAATCGTCATCGCTAATGTTAACGTTTACAGCTA
>JAVSBU010343935.1:0-10441 GCA_033118015.1 Loricariichthys derbyi | reverse complement strand
GACACTCTGGAATGTATACGGCACCTGGCGAGGTTTAACGGTAGGATAATTTGCATACTATTCTACGCCCCCTTTTTGCTTGAATTTTGTGGTTAATGTCATGTTTTTTGACCCACGATATCCCAGGCCAAAATACTGCTATATGAGAATGGGGTCTTATCCTTGGTCCTCACACGGTTTCTTCCTATTAACGTTTAAGGATTTTTTCCTTGCCACTCTTGCTCAAATTGGGAATAACATATAAGTTGTAACGATGCTTTGAGACAAAGCTCCATTGTAAAAAACGCTATAAAAATAAGTTTGACTTTGACTCTTGCCCTTTCTGGAAAGCCCACGTAAAATTTCCAGGAAGTGCGCCCCCTATCTAGACGCGGGGGCATGCATGGTTCCGGAGGGCCCTAATGGGTCTGAAACAGCAGGAGATGTGTGAAATTGACTCAAATCCTTGGGAAGCTGAACAATTTGTGTGCTGTGGTCCCAAGCCTCTCAAGCTTTTCCTCTACTGGTTTCATAACCGTATCTAAAAGTAGCTTGATGTTGCACCGTCCTTACAGCCCATTGGTGTGTATACGTTTGAGAGAGAGAGGGGTAGATGGGAATTACAAGCCAATTTGCCTCTGGGTCCCACAGTGCCGACTGACACTTTTTACTTCAGTCTTAAAGCACCTGACGATGACTATCTGAGTCTTTCTGCTCATTATAAACAACCCCTGCTGATGTCCTCCCTCTCTATGGTCGCTGTGAGAGAGCTGAACCAGGCACAGACTCGCCGTTAGAGTATTTTGCAACACATTGCAATGCTCCATTGTGTGATGTTATGCAGAATAAGGGTACTAGTTAGATATTAGCTAAAAGATGAAGGGCATGCTGATAGGCTGGACAATAAATGAACAGTAGTTTCTCACAGTGCACGTGTTGGACATAGGAGAAATATTTAAGGGTAAAGACTCGAGACTTCAAGGAAAAAATCATAATGGCCATATGACTGGGTGATACAGGTGAGTGACTCCCGACAGGGGTCCGAGGAGGGACAGACCAGCAGGACGTTGGCACCCAAGGTAATGTTTTCCAACAACTCCCATCTGGAGAAACAAGAGCTGCTAACCCCTGTCCACCTTCGAAAATGGGCTCCTGAGTGTCAGAACCAGACCTACCAGGGGAGGGGGTTATCTACTACACTCTAGAGCGGAAGGTCCAGGGTTCAAATCCCACCTCTGCCACATTACCACTGTACCACTTAACCCACGACTATAATATTGTCTAGTGTTAAGAAAAAATATAAATATAGCTATGAATATGGTTTGAGTCATCTTGCAGAATGGGTGCCATTTGTTAAAACTATATGTTCTAGATGTTTTAAATTTTGCTTATTAATTAATAGTTATTAGAGTAACGCTCTGGGGACAGAAATGATGACCATTTGGTGGATTGACGCTCATATTTTAGCCTTACCCTGACTTTTACGGTGAAATAATTGTAACTACTGCTGTCATTGGCCTTCGCTCTTTATGGTCTACGAAATATTGCGTGAGAAAGTGCACTTCCCTTACTAAATCCCTCTTACACTCAAGGCTGAATCGCAGCCTTAATGACCTGACAAACGGTTCATATTGGCTCCTCTACATGGCTGTGACCTTTTTGTCTCAGAGAGGACATGCCCACATCGAGCCCTTATTAAAGACTGCCTTTCCATCCCGACCATGAGGAGCTACAGGGGCAATTAGGAGGCTCCAGATAGACCCGGAACTGTAGAGCTAGCCTTTGTTAAAATATTTGACCATAATTCGTTGAGCTATTGTCTTCCGCTTCACAGGATCACGCCAAACATTTAAGCCAGAACCCCAAAGCACTTTCTTTGGGGATGATTCGACTTCTGAGGTGTTTCTGCCTGCAGAATTGCTGCTCAATTAATGTTTTTTATTCATTGTATCATGCTGAGTAAACTGGTACCACACTGTAGAACAGAAGGACCAGGCTTCAAATCCCACCTCTGCACCACAGGGAGTCATGGGGTGGCAGTGATGCATGCTGGGAAATGTAGTGAGGAAAACCATGGTCACACAATAAGAGTCTTACAATTTTAATCCAAGTCTGGGTCACAGGAAAGCCAAAATGATTTGGAAAGTTCTTTACCTTCAATACCTTCAGATCATTCATCTGTCTGTGTAGAACTTTAACTCGTACCATTTACCCCAGGGCTGGATCTTATTGTGCTCTCCCTTAATGTCAGGAGATTCTGTAGTAATTAATCCTCAGTAAATCAGCACATGTTCAGTTTTTTCACAGCCATTGTGGGGTTATTATCTTTATCTGACCTGCTGACTTGACATCGTTTCTCATTATGTTTGAAATTGATTCTAGACCAAACTCTTAAACTGTACACGATGTTTTCTTGATTAAACAGCAATACGCAACGTCAACGCTTTTTCTCTGGAGATGGACTTCACATGTACACATTACATAGTCTACTAAAATTATTCACTTACAGAATTAATGAGCCTCCTTCGCTTAATGAGTGGATTTGTTGCATACAGAGCTGAACAGTCAGTTTGTATATTGTATTTTATACTGGTTTTGTTTTTCTTTTCCCTCTGTCAAAACTTTTTGCAGTGACAGTCATAGGTAATGAAAAAAAAAAATCAATAAAATGCTAAAAACAATCATATATGCTCTGATTTTCAGACTTTGAACACATTTACATTAAAACAACACTTTCTGTCTACACACCATGTGGCCATGAGGGACAGGGGTGCAGTCTCGATTCTTGCTCTAAAGTGCAGGGTGTCTAAAATTAGGCTCCAACTTTGTAATGTTACATCAAAGTAAATGAAAGAAATATTACAAAAATATAACTGCAGAGAAACGTAGAAAAAAAAATCAGTATAATTTCATTTGTCCATTGATTTTCTGTACCTGCTTGATCTAATTCCAGGGAGGGGCCTCGTGACAGCACAGGGTACAAGTCTGGGAAGGGGGCCAATTCATCGTGGGACACTCACTCACACTTGGAAACTTTAGAAACACCAGTTGACCTAATGCCTGTCTTGGGAATGTTGGAGGGAACTGGAGTACCTGGAAGAAAAAAGAGAACATACAAACTGAGCCAAAACTCGAATTTCTGGAGCTGGAGCAGTGAAAGAGCCTGAAAATGAACAAGAGTGATTCAGAGAGGCTGCAATTTAGAGACACTGCTTCAGATTCAGTGAAACAGGGGCTTAAATTCTCAGACTAAGGTCAGTCGTTAATGTTTGAATCTGAAATCCTGTATGCAATTAGACAAAAACACACTTTTACCAGAAAACTAACCAAAGAGCTTCAAGTTCAAGCTTGATCTCAAGTCTAAGTTCAGCTGGTTTTTGTGACCGCACCTGACCTGCAAGAAGGACAGAAAAGCATCACGTAACTCAATAACAAAGAGATGATATCAACTTTTTCATATCCGGGTTCAGTCCTTGCTGCTTGCTGAATGAAGAGTCTTACAGGTCTCCCTCTGATTTGGAACAAAGATCCAGATATGAGGGACAAAAGCCATAGAGAAAGGACTCCAGGATACAAATCTGCTGAAAGCTGATGGTATTTGAGGGAGAAAGAAAACCTGGAGGACTTCAGCTGGTGAGGAGGAAGGATATGATATATTTTAGCATATTTTATTAAATTCACAGTGCAGTAATTATGTACAGATTGGAACAGCAGGACCTTTCTGTGGTGGAGACGCTGGGTGTCATGAAAATGGGGGATTTACATATAAATAAATAAAGTCCCAAGCGCAGGACAGCATAAAATAAACATATTTATTTGCAATACACAAGAATAACCAAGATACTCAAAGTCAAACCAAAACCAAACCAAAACAGCCATTCCGGCTGACCCCCGGGGATCAGCGGAAGCTAGGGCGCAACGGACTTTGAGGACACGTCCCGTGGTCGTCGGCGCGCCCTGCCGAACGACCCGAAGAAGGAGGAGGACAGAATATAGGACAAGGCCCCAGGCCTACTGGCACACCAACCCTACAGGTAACCATTGCCAGAGTTTCCAGATATGTGTGGCCGGCGCCGGGCTGTTCCACACCTAGGACCTCACATCGTTGGCGTGGCCCGCACCGGGGAGCATCTCCTGTACCCTCTTCTGGTGGTACTTACCACCCTGGCCATACCGACACTAACGGACAGTATATCCCAAGGAGTGCCACGGGGGGACTCACGACGCCAGAGGGAATCCCCATTTCTTTACACTTTCTAACGGTCCTTGCTCGTATGCCACCTACCCTCTACTAAGGGCAGGAGGTACTGTTGTCCCTTTCTCCCTCTGGAGGATGTGAACATGGGGACGTGCCTCGCTCCATATTCACAATATCTGCAACACAAAGAGCATCAAGGTTAGATTTGTACACCTAGGCAGGCAGAAGCCATGCTTGGCAATTGCGTGGTATGTGATCCCATCGTGAAGGGCGAAAAATGCCACAATGCCAGCTCAAAGCTCCACAGCCTGCTTCTGCCTTAAATAATGCTCACTGCACCCGATTCCAATTTGCATGCATCAGCGCCACGCCGCTAGGTGGCGATAAAAGCCTACTAAACGCAGCGCGGCCGCCATTAAGATCCCACGAGTGAAGCTGTTTAAACCCTTAAAACAGCCTCCTTGTTACACTGGGACTGAAAGCCTGTGGACTGAATTTTGGATAAAAGAGTAAATGTTGAATAAATCAAATGAAAGAATACATTTCTGTGTACAAGTTGCAGAAATTAAGTTATGTATGCATGGGCTTGTGACTGGGTGAAGAATTGCCAATCCTCACAGCCTTGGGCTCCTCTTGAGCCCTTACTACAGCACTCAACTGATCTGGGCTTGGTTTCATCAAGAACCTTGTTCTCATCGCCTGAGTGTCCTTTAGATGCTTTTTTGCAATCGGATGTGCTTTCATGTGTGTTTTAATGAGTCCAGATTGGTGGAGTGCTGCAGTGATGGTTGACTTTCTAGAAGTTTCTCCCATCTGTTTAGTGAGAGTGACCACTGGGATCTTGGTCACCTTTCTTACCAAGGCCCTTCTTCCCCCATTACTTAGTTTGGTGGGGTGGAAGCTTTAGGAAGAATCCTGGTTGTTCCAAACTTCAATTATGGAGGTCATTGCACAGAAGAATTTTTTTGTCTTCTCCAGATCCTCCTGTCTCTGAGCTCTACATGAAGTTCCCCCTCATGGCTTGGTTTTTGCTCTGATATGCATTGTTAATTGTGAGACCTCATACAGACGGGTGTGTGTCTTTCCTAACTACGTCCAATCAACTGAGGTGGACTCTAATCAAGGGGTAGAAACATCTCAAAGATGATCAAGAGAAATTGGAGAAGTGACATATGAAAGGGTCTGAATGCTTACTTGGAAGTAGAGTCTAAAGATTTTCCGAAAGCATTGTAAATCTTATACACTCTTACAAGAACTTTATAAATCAATAAAGACCAAGCTTGAAATAAGAGTTAAACCCTTATGAACAGAAGCGTGTTTTTCTCTCTCACTCTGTTGTGAAAGATGGCCAACAATAACTCGATCAGGTCGAGACCCTGTGCAGAAATTAGAGCTGAGTAATCACTCGCAATAAAGAAGGAATTAGAGCAGTGCCGGTGCTGTGGAAGGATAACTTTACTAGCTTTATTTGTCATTTTAATGGGGGATGAAGGTGGAATTAAACCAGACAGGTTAACCCTCCACAGCCTATTGGCTCTCGCTTAGACCTGAGAGGAGAAAGATTAAGATGATTTAAGATCTGGTTATACAAAAGTCCACGGTACGGCCTGATCTGAGGTGTTTTCTCAGAATGTCACTGAGAAACGTCTTTAATAATGAACACGACGCAGAGACTGAAGCAACACTCTGCAACACATTTCCTTATTTTCATAGCTTTTTATAAGTGGGTGTTGTGGGTGAAGGACAGGACGGTCTTAGAAGGCTGCGAATGCAGGACAAGACTGAATAAACCACAAAAAAATCTGCAGAGAAGGACGGGATCATTATTTTGGAGATTACATGATATTGCAACAAGACAAGACATCCACTTACAATTTTAAATTAACAGTAGGCAGAGAATTATTTTTGCACGTGAAATCAGTATTAATAATATTCACAAGAAGAACCTGGAAACTCTGACTTGTAATTTTTTCTTAAATTTACCATTTTCTTTTAACATAATGATTCAATCAGAGATTCGAACCACATCTCCTGATGAGGGTCACAACAGCAAAAGACTTTATCCTCAACATCTCCTGGATGATCCCCTGATATTCCCAAACCAACTGTGTGATGCAGTATATGTCCAAAAATTTGTGGACAAAACTTTCCATCCAAACCATTAACAGGATTATGGAGTTTGCTGCTACAACAGCCTTAGTTTTTCTAATATGGCTTTTCTCGAGATTTTGAAATTGGACCATGACTGTGAGGTCAGCTTCTGCTGTAAGGCCATTGGCATTCCAGTGCATTTTCAAGATGTCTGAAGGAGTTGCAGTCTGTGCAAGCTGGCTGAGTTCTCCATCAAAAGTCAGACTTTTGTGCACTGGGGTATCAGTATGACCCATTTTACTACCACTGGTTGTCTATGGAGAACCAGAAATGAACGCTTTATATTAGAAATGTGTTGCTGAAAAACAGTGAGTGTATCACGGTGTGGGGGTGAGATGTAAAGGATGACCGAAGTGCGGACAGCTTCATGAATAAGGGTAGATATGATTACTTAAAATAAGGCAATTCAAAACAGCTGAAACAAAACACAACAAGCAAACAGGCAACAGAACATAAGGAAAGCCTTACCGGCTGCTCCCTGGGGGCTGATGGTGCCAGGGCACATGGAGACGACTAGGACACATCCGAAGTTAAGTGGATCCGCTTTCATGGCCGGTGTTCTGAGCTGGCCAGCCACATTGTGTGGACCTGCTTTTACGGCCAGTGTACCGAGCTGGCCGACCACATGGGGACGAGGGTGAGGCATTGCAGGCAGCAGTGAGGGCGTGAGCCTGAATGGTGCCCCAGCCTCCAGATTCCTCACTTCCTGAGGGCTTCCCCTGTGTGGTTGCTTTAAGTTGGTTTCCATGTCAGACGACCACATGGGGACACAGGATGGGCTGGAGGGGGTCCTTAACGGCACAGAGGGAACACACTCTGTCTCTGGTCTAATCATGCTAATCCCTACCATACCTCGAGCCTCCTGGCTTTACTCCATCTCCCTCTAACTATGAAGGGCGGAACCCTCATCCCTAACTCTTTTGGGTGCTAGCGAGTGGGACTGGTGTGTCCATCCTGCAGTGCCTTCCGCATTCAGCACAGTGAATGTGTATGTGACACACCAGCCGAGGACATGCCTAGCGAGAAGCGATGGTGGATCCATGTGTTGCTGAAACCCTGCTGGTCCCTCCACCAGCCAGGCAAAGCCGACTGCAAGCATCGGTGTATGCCCGGGCTGCAAAAGTGTGGTGGAGTTAATGGCACAATGCCAAACTGCTCCGTCAGTGGCCTTTTACAGCCGGTGCGAGCTGAACCCGATTAGCGAGGCTTAATGCTGCAGGACATGGCTGCCTCGTTGTCACTTCTAAATCAGCTCCATGGCAGACAACCCCTGCTGATCGGGAGTAGAACTGCTGTGGGTCATAACAGAGTGTTGCTGAAATTAGAAGGCATGACTGCAAATTTTTTATATTATCTAAGCCACCCTAGAAGGTTGGGTCCCTTTTTGAGTCTTGGTCCTCCCAAGGTTTATTGTTTATAATGTTATAATGTTTAAGACTTTTTCTCTTTCCACTGTCACCATAGACTTACTTAGTTTGTGATTAGGCTTAGATAATAAAAGATAATTGAAAATTGTTAAAACCATTAGGGAAATAAATCTGTTTGGAGATGATTATTTTTTGGCCCCATAGTAACCACATATAAGGAAGTAAGAACTATTTTTTCAGCTTATGATTAATTAAGCATTTCACTCTTTTACGTAGCTACTAAATCCATGGTAATATTACTGAAAAATGCCACTTGGCATTCACAGGCACAAACCCATCACAGAACACCGATTGCTTTTTAACAGGAGTGTTTTACAGCACTCTAAAATGAAGCTAATACTTAGGCAGCGAGATTTAACATGCTTTTATTATCTGGTGATGAATTGCCCAATGAGAACAGGAGGCACTATAACTTTTTTTTAGGGACTAACTCTATTAGGGTTGCAGCGGGACCATTTAAATTTGTTCCACATTTATGTGCGCCTGTGCAAATAGGACAGATGTGAGTGCAGATGCTCTTCTCTGTGAAGTAGCACCAGAGGAAAGCTCTTTAATGCCATTGTTTCCACCTGTGTTCTCACTCTCTCTCTCTCTTTTTTAAGTATGCCAGTCAGATTCGTCTTTCCTCGATCCAATTTGGGCTGCCCAAAGCTCATCGTGCATTCTGTGCCCGTTTGCTATTTTTAGGTCTCGGCAGCCATCTGCATAGGACACCATTACTCGTGGACGTACTCTATTATAGAGTCTTGTTAGCCTAGACGGGCCCTGGAGAGTGCATTGTCCAGATGCTGCTCCTGTTTTTCCTGCCAAAGGGAACGCTCTGGTCTTGTTTCCAAAGCAAACTGAAGCATCTGAACAACAGGGCAAACACATAGATGGTCAAAGTGTTATTTATCTCCACTCGTTGGCTCTTGTGGAATGCCTAACGGGACGAAAGGTTGAAACAGTTTATAAATGCTTTGTAAAAAAACAGATTTATTACACAGTTTCACAGTCTAAATAAGCTTGATCAGGAATGGTCTTTTTTGGAAGGGTAGCAACCAGGAAAGCACAAAGAAAAAAACAAAAAACAAAAAAGCTATTGGAAGGAAGATCAGTGGAAAAGGGGATGAATTCAAGTTTGACATTTTTGGGCCCGATTGTCATTGATATGCTTCACATGGTCAGTATACCATCACTAATCAGAACAGATCTAATGGTGACTTAAGACTTTAGCACAGTTCTGTATCTTGTCAAAGACTCACGCCTACACATGGGCATCCAGAGTCCTGGAGACTCATAAAGAAGAAACCTGAAGGCTCAGTTACACCTGCAACTGAATTCTTCTTAAAAACAACTTTTTGAGGAAGAGACCCCACATTGCCGCAAGACTGCTTTTACCTGAATGTCAGGTAACTCTGAATGAAGGGATCAGTGGGATCTCAGTTTGGCCTTCTGTTTCATTTTTGTGAGAACTGTGAGCGAGCTTGTTATTGTACCTGTGTAAATATCAGACGTTTGGCATTTCCTCCATGGGAAAATTCTAGGGTTGCTTTTTGAATGAGATCACACCTTACCATCTTTGATTCACAATTATTTGACTCATACTTGAATCCATGAGTACTGTGGAAAAAAAGCAACTTCTCCAATTTTGATGAACAAGCTTTTAAAAGCTATGCAGGAATAAAGTGAAGAGCATCTGTTTCTGAAATGGAAGCTCTGGGGACGAATCGGCAGACTGCAACGGCTGATTTTTGAAGCCTGAATCAGTCAGTGCCTGCGTCCCTTTTTCAGCAAACCGAGGAAGTTGAAGGAGGGATGGATGGACTCGGTAATGAACCCTGTCTCTTGGATTTCTTATTATACACTGGGCTGCATGAGCTCCCTGTAGACAAGCTCTTATTACCAAACTCTTCGATCTTCAAACTCTTCTTGAAGTACTGTGTGACGCGGGCGAGTTTAGAAAGGATGGAGGATTAAAAGCAGAAGAAGTGCGTTTAACGTGAGAAGATAGAAACGAATATGAAGCTAGATAGATGGCAGAACATGCTGTAGTTTGCCTTGCTGTCCACATGTCTACACACCTGCATGTTCTGGATCACAAATCAAAACTATTAAATCAATGGTGATGTCTACGATGACCAGGCTTCTGTCGGATTTGCATCTTTGGCATGACTGTTGATCAGCCAGGTAATGGTGCACTGCAGTCCTTAACCAAACATCTCTCAATGGTTCTGAAACATAACCAGCCCATGTAAAGGTGATAGAAGATCTAGATTCTGGTGGACTAGGTTGCCTGGAATGGTAGCCTTACCATATTATATAAACCAGACCAAGAAGAACCTTAATGCCCCTGTCACACATAGCAGTATTTTGGCCTGGGTGGGCATGGCCTAAATACTGCAAACCCTGGATAAAATCAAACATGTTCGATTTTCTCCAGATTTGACAACGAGATACGTGAGTGTACATTTTGTTGAGGTTTACCTAATTCTGTTGAGGACGAATCATGGTCTGTCAGGAAGGATTCATGGTCTATCATAGAGGATTAGTGTCATTTCAAGGATATAAATGCCATAGAATGTTCATGAGAGACACAAGCAGGTGTGCAAGACTGATCAACAGATACGGATTACTACAACAGATTCCCACAAATGTTACAGGTATTGCTTAATTTAATGTTACATATAGACATTTATTTAATATT
>JAVSBU010343924.1:0-10441 GCA_033118015.1 Loricariichthys derbyi | reverse complement strand
ACACGCGCGCGCGCACACACACACACACACACACACACACACACACACACACACACACACACACACACACACACACAGAGACGGACAGAGAGTCACAAAGAGAGACAGAGAAACACAGACAGACACAAAAAGAGACACAGAGTCAAAGAGAGACAGAGAGAGACACAAAGATACAGAAAGAGACACACACAGAGACACAGACACAGAAAGAGACACACGCACAGACACACACACACACACACACAGAGACACACACAGACAGACAGACACACACACACAGACACACACACACAGAGACAGAGACAGAGACACACGCACAGAGACACAGACAGACACACACAGATACACACAGACAGACACACACAGATACACACAGACAGACACACACAGATACACACAGACAGACAAACACACACACACAAAGACATACAGACAGAGAAAGAGACACACAGAGAGACACACATAGATAGACAGACACACAGAGTCACAAAGAGAGAGAGAGAGAGAAAAACACAGACAGAAAGACACACAGAGTCAAAGAGAGACACGGAGAGAGAGAGACACAGATACAGAAAGAGACACACAGAGACACAGACGCAAAGACACAGAAAGAGACACGCACAGAGACGCAGGCACATACACAGAGAGAGAGAGAGAGAGAGAGAGAGACAGAGACAGAGACACACACACAGACAGACAGACACATACAAACACAGATACACAGACAGATACACACACAGATAGACACACAGAGAAAGACACCCAGACACACAGAGAAAGACACACAAAGAGAGACAGACAGAGAGTCACAAAGAGAGAAAGAGAAACACACAGAGAGACAGAGACACACAGACAGACACACAAAGAGACACAGAGTCAAAGAGAGAGACAGAGAGAGTGAGAAACACAGAGACAGAGAGAGGCAGAGAGACAGACACAGAGACAGGCACAGAGAGAAAGACAGAGACACACAGACAGACACAGACACAAACACACACACACACACACACACACACACACACACACACACACACACACACACACATACAGAGTCACAAAGACAGAGACAGAGACAGAGAGAGAGAGAGAGAGAGAGAGAGAGAGAGAGAGAGAGACAGACAGACAGACAGACAAATTGTGAACCCTTTGGAATAAGCTACATTTTTGCTTTAATACATTTAAAGTGGCCTGATATTCAACCAAAATCTAACATACACCAAACTGTACACTGCCGAAAACATGAATTCATAGTCTAGATCAAACATCTGCACAATGACTTCTCAAAAATTTAGGCTCTAAAGCTGAACCTGAATATGTACTTCTTAAAATAAATAGTTCTTCGTATTATACACACTCTGGTGTATGGTACAACAGATTTCTCTTTTCTCATATCCCATCTACATGTGCTGCAGTGGGCCTACTGGCCGGGTCGAACTTCAGATACTGATATGATTAGCTTTGGAAGGAGGAAGGAGAGGTTATTCAAGGACAGCGACCCCTGAAAGCCCTGCGATGATCCGGCAACCTGTCAAGGCATACCTTACATGTTCTGTGGGGTAGCTGCCAAAGCCCCCTCGACACCGACCAGGACAAGCAGGCTAAAAATAGGGCCATGGGGCAGCATCTGAGGGAGTTCAGCTGCTCAAAAGTAGAAGCTTGGTGGAGTTGGCGTTTGCACCAACAACCTTATGATCTGCACATTATATCCCTTATTAGGTTCAAGTGATGCAGCTCAGTAAAGTAAATGTGTTTTACAGCAAAGTTCGATTACCAAATAACAAAGCATACTGCCACTTTAGAGGCAACATAGTAAAAACCTGCATTCATTTCAGATGTTGGGAAGACTCAGTTTGTTAATACAACTTTGGAGCGAGCACAAATATAGGTAGCTAATGAGATGATGGAAGGACACAGAGTCCCAAATAGCCTGATACAGCCCAGAGTGCCCAGGAAGTGTAAATTTGGTAACACATTTAATAAAAAGGTGAATCAAAAGAATGCAAAAGTGGAAAGATGTTTATGAATCAGATCCAATCTGGGCTCATTTTGTCAATTTGTGTCACACCACAAGAAGATAAATGAGATTGTATTGCAGGGTAAGCCAAGAGGATGTATATTTATTCTCACAGTGATGGACTTCTGTATAAAAATGTGACAAATAAAAAACAAACTATTCCTACCTCCAAGTAAGTAAAATGTTTTATTTTTTTACTTTGAGACCCAAACAATATCCTTCTTTTTGACCTGGACACATTCTAGTGAAATTGTACAAATGGTAGGACTGGAGGAAACAAGGCTGCATGGAGATTTACATTTATGGCATTTAGGAGCTGCCCTTATTCAGAGAGACTTATTATGCATTATTACAATCCAAACAATTGTGGGCTAAGAGCCTTGCTCAAGAACCCAGGTGGGATTTGAACCCTGCACCTTCTGGTTCATAGTCCAACACCTTAACCACTAGGCTACCATAGTCCCATCATTTACCAATATTTGCAAGCAACTTAATAGAAAATAAGCCCAAAGTCACTCAAACAAATGGACCTGGCAACTAGCCACATGTGAGAATACTCTATGCTCTATTGGTTACCTTTGTGTGCATGTGCAGACGTGAAAACCAATTGAAATCAGAGTATACGTGTGCTGAGAATTCTCATTACTGCACTAAAATTCAGTTCTTTTTGAACTCTTGGATTTCTTCATTTGAGTTCTAGACATTAAACCAATCTGGAAAATCCCAGTATGCCGTGTTCATGACCAATAATCAGGTAACTGCAGAAATCCAATAAGAATTGGATTATTAATTGTATGTAAATGCATTAACCATGTAAAAAAACCTCAATCTAAAAAAACTGTACATGTAATGCAAGGTATAGTTTAGATTAAGATCCAAAATAGTTGAGACATTAAAGCACAAATGTCAGTCAGTCAGAAGGAAAGTCATTTGCATGTTTTTAACCACAGTGACTTAACATTAGGGTTTCGGTCAGGAATTATGTCAGTGCATCACAAATTAATTGGATTGATTAAAATACCAATTAGATAATTTTTAGCAATGGACCAAGTGTCTAAGAATGAGTAAAAAATATTAAGGGTAGAGATCAAGTTCCTGGTTCTTGACCCTAAAGGGATGATATTATAGCATCCCCAAAAATCAACCTGGCCCTCCTAGCAAAGCCAAAACCTCAGAACAAACAATTACATAGGACGTTTATGCTTTCCTTTCCCATTTTAGAGTTGGAAGAAATGGGCCATTAAACTGTGACCTGACGAAAGAGGAAGTGGGCGCACTTACGGAAAATTTGCTACTCGCAGGGCCACGGGTGGGCAGGAGAGCTGAGCCGCCCACCTTAGGGTGGTGTCCTGATACACCAGCAGCATGCTGTTATGGTTGGCCAGCAGGAGGTTAGTGGTGCCTTCAGAAACTGCGGACAGAGGAAAGATGGTCAATGCCACGCAGGCAGGCTCACAACGAGAGCCACAAAGTGTGTGTGTGTGTGTGTGTGTGTGTGTGTGTGTGTGTGTGTGTGTGTGTTGGGTTGTGTTGAGGGCTGGGGATCGCACACAGAGTGGAGTGTCAGGGAGGTCAGGTTAATGACAGGCTCCCATTCTAACTCCAAATACCACTTCAAAACAGACTGAACTCACTTGTTTCTCACTTTCCCAAAAAGCTGTGGGATTAAGGTCAACGCCTATGATGGCTATTTAAGCTTCAGACACAGACAGACAGACAGACAGACACTTGAATACATAGACTGAAGCACAGTTATACAACAGTTTGTTTTCTTGTTTGATTGAAGCCTTTTATTAAAAACATCAGTCTTGTTTACAGAACTGTCCTGTGTGTGCAGTGGATTACAATTTTATTTGATGATTATTACACATTACATCCACCTTGCAATTTATTACAACGACCTGTCACATGTTTACACGCATGCCTGCAATTACTTGACCAAACTGAGATTGTGTCAGCCAAGTTTGCCATGCTGCACAGCTATGAACCCAGATCTGGAATAAAATTTTGCAGTGTGCTTATACACTTATAATCAGATTATCAGATTTCAGCATTAACTGGATTTGCATTTCTTAAAGGAACTACAACAGTGCTTGAAATGTGACAAGTAGAAAGAATGTGGGTTTGTACACTGACATTTTGGACGTGTGCAGGGCCGTGTCCCATAATACTTCTGGACATATGCGGGGCCATTTCCCATAATACTTTTTGACACGTGAGTGGTTGAGTCCCATAACACTGTACTTTTGGACACGTGCGGGGATGTTCCCCATAATACTTTTGGACACGTGCTGGGCCGTGTCCCATAATAATTTCGGTTGCGTGCGGGGCCCACGTCCCGACACTTTCGGTTGCGTGCGGGGCCCATGTCCTGACACTTTCGGTTGCGTACAGGGATGTGTCCAAATACTTTGAGAGGGACGTTTCCCAATATTTTCAGGGGGTTCAGGATGTAATGATTGTGGCAGGAGAGGTCGAAAAGACTGCAATATTGGGCAAGCCAGATAATTAATTAATTAAAGAGCAAACTGAATTGACTGACACCTAAACTTGAGATTTAGAGCCCAACATAACCAAATAGGTTTCAGGTGGCAAAGCGGATATCCCAACACTTCGGTAAGCAATCATTGCACCCAGTGTTCTCCAGGACAAGTTCAAATAAAAGCATCACTGTCAGTCCATTTGTCTGCATTTAATTTCGATTTTAGCGCAAAGATTTGCTGTTTATACGATTGCCGACATATTTAAGACTGGCGGTCACCCTCAGCAAGGCACTTTAGTCTTCACCAATCACTATACAGGGCGGGCCATTTATATGAATACACCTAATTAAAATGGGAATGGTTGGTGATATCAACTTCCTGTTTGTGGCACATTAGTATATGGAAGGGGGAAAACTTTTCAAGATGGGTGTTGACCATGGCAGCCATTTTGAAGTCGGCCATTTTGGATCCAACTTTATTATTTCCAATGGGAAGAGGGTCATGTAACACATCAGACTTATTGAAAATTTCATAAGAAAAACAGTGGTATGCTTGGTTTTAACAGAAATGTATTCTTCCATAAGTCATTTACAAGTTTATGACCACTTATAAAATGTGTTCAAAGTGCTGCCCATTGTGTTGGATTGTCAGTGCAACCCTCTTTTCCCACTCTTGACACACTGACAACAACACCACAGAAGAAATGCTAGCACAGGCTTCCAGTATCCGTTATTTCAGATGCTGCACGTGTATGTTCACAGCATAGACAATTGCCTTCAGATGACCCCAAAGATAAAAGTCTAAGGAGGTCAGATCGGGAGACCTTGGTAGCCATTCAACTGGCCCACGACGACCAGGAAACTGTTCATGTAGGATTGCTTGGACCTGACACCCATAATGTGGTGGTGCACCATCTTTCTGGAAAAACTTAGGGAACGTGCCATCTTCAGTGCATAAAGAGGGTAACACATCATCCTGTAGCAATTTCAGATATCCAGTGGCATTGAGGTTTCCATTGATGAAGAATGGCCCCACTATCTTTGTACCCCATATATCACACCATATCATCAATTTTTGTGTCCCAACAGTCTTGGAGTGATCTATCCATTGTGGGTTAGTGTCAGACCAATAGCGGTGGTTTTGTTTGTTAACTTCAGCATTCACAAAAAAGTTTGCCTCATCACTGAACATAATGTTCTATGTAAACTGAGGGTCCTGTTCCAATTTTTGTTTTGCTCTTTCTGTAAATTCAGTGTGCCAATCTGGGTCATCCTCATTGAGATGCTGCAGCAGCTGGATTTTGTAATGGTGCCATTTGTGAATAGCTAATATCCGCCAAAGGGATGTTCGACTGATGCCACTCTCCAGTGACATGCGGCGAGTGCTACGCTGTGGGCTCTTGCTGAATGAAGCTAGGACAGCCACTGATGTTTCTTCATTTGTGACAGTTTTCTTGTGTCCACATTTTGGCAAATCCAACACTGAACCTGTTTCACGAAATTTGGTAAGCAGTTTGCTAACTGTAGCATGGGAGATGGGTGTCTTGCATTGAAATCTACTGCAATGACCCGGGTACTGCGTCCAGCAGAAATCAACACAATTTCCATCCGCTCCTCACATGTTAACCTCTGCAACATGTCAACAAAGAGAAACTTGTAAATAACTCATGAAAGAATAGAGTCCTGTTCAAACCAATCACACCATTGTTTTTCTTGTGAAATTCCCAATAGGTTTGATGTGTTACATGACCCTCTTCCCATTGAAAATAATAAAATTGGATCCAAAATTGCCGACTTCAAAATGGCTGCCATGGTCAACACCCATCTTGAAAAGGTCCCCACCCCCCCATATACTAATGTGCCACAAAGAGGAAGTTGATATCACCAACCATTCCCATTTTATTTAGGTGTATCCATATAAATGGCCTGCCCTGTACACTTGGGCCACTACATCTGGACCAGTCACCGCATACATATGTCTCTCAGGGTCCCTACACTCTGAGAAAAGTACCTTAGAGGAGGAGCTAAAAACATCTCTATACATGGAATTCTAAGAACTGCAGGTCCTGCATTGTGAACAAGCACAGGGGGTAGGTTGGAGGCCCATTTTCCACACCTGCTTAAGCCAATTCAGGGCTATGCTGGGACTGTGGTGGCCTAGTGGATAAGGACTATGGACCAGAAGGTCCAGGGTTCAAATCCCACCTCTGCCAGGCTGCCACTGTTGGGTCCCTGAGCAACCCACAATTGCTTGGATTGTACGAGTATCAATGGTAAGTTCCTCTGGATAAATGTGTCTGCTAAATGACATAAATGTAATTGTCTGTGGAGGCTGGGGCCTAGCCAGGAGCACAGGGTTCTCTGCAAGAACTCAAAGTGCGTGCAAAGGTTGTGCCACCTTACAGCAATACAGAAGAAAATGTAAAAAAGAAGAACTGCCATCATGTTGACTTCCGTAGGGTTCATTAGGGCTCTTCGTAGGTAATCAAGTAGATTCTGATTAATACTTTTGGATTAAGTGACTTGAATAAAAAGGTTCTGTTCTATTATTACAAGGTTACATTAACAGTATAGAGGCTGTAGTACAGTATTATTGTAGAACAGTACAATAATACAGATTCTTATACTGATACAATGTCAAAACGGCCCAAAACACAGACACAGAAAATACAATAAAGTCTGGGAGTATTTATTAGGATCAGCTGGGTAATGTTCAATTCTATGAACCACATGCACATGCTTGGAACTTTTATAGAGAGTGGTCATGCTATAAATACAAAGGCAGGAAATGATTTTCCACACCGAATTTATTCATCTGTTCATCGTGCCAGAGTTGAGCTATAGCCCCCCTCCTACCCCCAACCTGCTCTAATGAAACCTGTGTGCGCAAGTTAATGTGAGACATCAGCAGAAGCAGGCTGCCTTTAAAAACACTGCTTAAGGTGCACTGGCCCAGTTTAAACCCCTAACACCTTACTAAGACCTAGAATCGCCCACTTTCTAGCTCATTTAGACTTTTTTTTATTTGTACTGAAAAATTCAGGGTGACATGTTAATGAGCTCTCTACCTGGGTTGCTGCTGCACCCAAGACAAACTCCCACGAGTTTTCTTATTACCAGCAAGACATGGTAACAGGAGAACAAACAGCAGTGTTGTCCATGTTGCAGAGGTGGTTCACTAAACTTATCCTGTACTTATGTCTCATTGAGCCTTCTCAATTGCACTGGCTATTAATGAGGACTGATTTGACCGGCCTATAAGACTGGACTTAATGTCTTTAAAATAGAGTTGGAAGGAATAGGATTTCTGTATTAATGATTCAAGGTCTAATCTTCATCCAAACACATTCTTCCTAAAGTACACACAACAGAACCCTTCATGACTGTTAACACACTGATTTATTATTCACAGACCTGGCTAGATAGTATGTGAATATAAATCTTGTATTTAAGAACTGGTAGATCAATCAGGTGGTGTCTTTTGTTGGCCAAACAACACAGTGACATGGCTTCAAGTCTCGGGTTGGGCATCAGACAGGGAAGACAAGGGGACATTGGACAAGGGGTCATTCCCCACAGCTAGAACTGTTAAGGACTGGCAATCCTTCAAGGGTGCACTTCTCATGTTTCGGTACCAGCTGCAGCCCACACACTATGATATTTCTCTTTTCCAGGCCCACATTACAATGCTTTGTTACTTCAGCTCCACTCATGCTGTTCTTCCATCACCAACTCCACCCCACCATACACAGACCACAGTGGGCAGTGGCTCTCTCCAGCCTCCAGTCAACTGAGGATGTCATGCCACCAAGACTTTCCGACCAAGGACACAACATTCTAAAGTGACTCCGTGTTAAAGACTAAATAATTCCTATATGCACAGGCCGCCCAAGAAGGATGAGTCCTTTTATAGCCTTGGTCCTCCCAGGTTTCTTCCATGCTGCTATCGTCAGTAGACATTACTGGATAATCTAAAAATGTAAGGCTGAGGCAATGCTCTATTGTAAAAAACACTACATAAATAAATCTGACTTGACTTGGTTTCGGCCTATGCTCAATAAGAAGGGGTAAAAAAGAAAAATAATAATGACAAAACATCTTGTAGAAGCTTCTACAACAGCAAGAACTGCTCAGACAAAATTGTAGAGTTCTTTTTCCACATATTAACCCCACTGTTCCTGGTTGTGGAAGGGTCGTAGAAGAATCACATGGAGAAGAGGCACCAGAGATCTAAAATAATTTACTTATTACATTGCTAATTTGTTGGCATGTTTTGGCTTCAACTTAACGTTGAGGTGATGGACCCTCCATGATCATCCACTGTATGGCTTAATCTACCATGAGAGCTCCCTCCATGCCTGTTCGCTTTCAAAGAACAAGGCTCAAATTCATGATGCTCCTCCACCATCCTTTGCAGTAGGAAGCTTTACTTCCATAGTGTTTCTGCCAGCTTTTTGTTTCAGATCTCCATGATGCTTCTCCAGAAAGTCAAGTAGTCTTTGAGTTTGAAAGGCACAGCAATATTTGTGAACATCAGGAATGTACAGTCTTTTCAGACATCCTCTTCTCATCTTGTTCAGCATGGCACCATTCACTTGGTGAAAATCCTCAAAAGAAGTAACAGAACTGAACCTGTTCCAATTGTTGACGTAGTGAGAGTTAATGAAGGTCAGAACTTCAGAAATGCTTTTCCTTCCTGTTCAAAGTGAACAGATCTTTGTGTGCCTACATCTAAAAGAGTCTACAGCAAGAGGTTGACGTGCTTTTTAAAACCCTGGTTGTTTTATTAGTTGAAAATCTGTTTATTATTTTATTTGGATAAAGATCAGAATTATGAGTCGCCAATGCAGAAATGCAGCCATCAGCAAAAGTTCCAGCACTGAGGCAGTAGTGAAGCAATTTCAGCAATTAGCAAAACGAATATAGTGACATTCTTTACTCTTTTTTCCCCACTGGATTCTATCAAGTACCCTGAACTGCAACCTGTTCTGTCTCAAAGTGTTAAGTGCAAAGTGATGGACAAAACCAGAGTCTCTGTTCCAATCTTTCTGTTCTTTCTCCATTAAAGAGGTGAACACTAAGGGTCGGTGTTGGACCCGTCGCAATCACGAGCTCAACAGAAATTTGCATGCGTTATCTGTTACAGCTGAGATGTCCAGATTTCTTTGTGAGCGCACTGACCCACAGAGCAACTTCACTGCTGAATGCAGTCTAACGTAATAAGAAGCAAGTGCAGGGGATTTTCTCCTAATGAACAGTCCCGACTCAGTGTGCGGGTAATAAATGTCAGTCTGCCATAAAACAGAGCCAAAATCCACCGTGTGACAAAAGTGTATTTTCAACCATCCAGATTTTCCCCCCTCAGAACATTTTATCTTGGCAGGCACTGAGCAAACTCAGAGGAGGAAGCCAGCCAGGATCGTACCATTACCTGAGGCGTAGGGCAGGAAGCAGCTGGGGTTGTACTCGAGTTTCTTCATGAAGCGAATCTGGCCGTTGTCCCGGAGGCAGAACAGGTTACGCTCACCCAGAATAAAGATGGAGGATGCTGAGGGAGAGACTGAGGGAATGCAGATGTCCAGGGCTTGCTCACCAAGCATCAGTGTCCACTCAGCCTGAGAAAGTCAAGCGTACGGGTTTATGTATGGGGAAAGAACAACTAAGCAACGCAATTACTTCTACATTTTTTTACTCCCTTTTTTCTCCCCACTGTCAATTTATCCAGTTGGGTGCATCACCCCCTGAATAAAGACCCAGGCCACAACTCATCTGCAAAACTGAATCCACACAGAAAAACAGATCAACCTTGCTACTAACATCCAACATTTTGGCTGTTGGTGCTGTTGATGCACACAGTTGTAGTAGCACATATACAGAGCCTCCAAGTAGTATTCAACCCCCTGTAGATTTTGCTAATGCAAGAAGTTGCAAATAAGTTACAGCCT
>JAVSBU010343916.1:0-10442 GCA_033118015.1 Loricariichthys derbyi | reverse complement strand
TTTTGTTGTCAGCACATTCAGCTTTGTACAGAACAAAGTATTCAATGAGAATATTTCATTCATTCACATCTAGGATGGGTTATTTTAGTGTTCCCTTTATTTTTTGAGCAATGTATTTCTTGAAATTTGCAAAACAGAGCATTGTCTCAAAGCAGAGTTACACATACCTAGGCCCACAGCCTTAGCTGAGCAAACCTAGATCGACAGTGGCAAGGAAAAAATCCCTAAATGTTATAAGGAAGAAATCTTACAGAGAACCAAATCTCAAAAAGGGACCCGACCTGCTTGGGCAGCCTAGATGTTATTATTTAAGAATTAAATACTCTAAGTTTACAGTAATAGTTGAAATAGAGAAGCTAATATAAAACTTAAAAGAGGACGTAGTTAAAGATAATACAATAATTATATAAAGTAGAACCAACTGTTCTGATGGATGTCCTGGTCGGATGCTCTTGGGTACTTTTATTAGAGTTCTAGATGGCGTTCCTTTGCATATCCTGATGGATGCCAGGCTGTCTTGGCAGTCCTGGGGGACTTTTATATTGGACGTTTTGATGGATGTCTCTGCTGAAGAGCCGGTGGTCCTCAGGTTGGACATCAGCTGGATGTTCTGATGAACTAATGAAGTTGTTTGTAAGCACAATAAATCTGCAATAAGGTGGTTTTTCTCTCTCGTGTTTCCAAGAGCAGGATTAATGTGCTGTGTGACTTTGTGAAGCAGCCTATCAGAGCGCGTGGTGTTTGGATTAAATGGCCTGTAAGCACGACATCATGAACCCTCAGCTTGTTTATGTCTGATCTGAAAGGTGAGTTCTGCTGCCAAGGATGTGCTGCTGTACCTGCTAAAGGGCCGATTGATGATGACAGCTTCAAGCTGTAGAAGATTTAATGAGGCACTTTATCCAGTCATCCCTGTGCTGCAGGTACACCCCAGACACACACACACACACACACACACACACACACACACACACACACACACACACACACACACACAGTGCAGTAGTAATGTAGAGCTTAAATTAAATGGTAATTATTAGATTTAATATATACATGTATACATTTCTGTAAATATTAATAAATACAGTGTAAGACACATTGAAAAAGATGTAAAATAGTGTGGCACGTACCAAAACAAACACGGTTTTTAGTGGAAGTAAGCCTGATATTATTTTCCAAGGAGATTTATTTTCCTCTTGACCATTTCTTACACCATAACCTCTTATTTCTTGTTTGCAAATTTTTTAGCCCTTGATTAGGTGTTTTTCCTTTGTGCACAATAAACTAAATCGTGCCAGTTAACAGACAGGAGACCGGGCAGCAGAATCTCAGTGCTTTCCAGAAACACGATAAATTTCCAGCAGATAAACCCAAAGGCTCAGAATAACTACATTATACTCAGACATACCAATCTGTAGTGGAACATGTTTGATTTTGCAGCCTGTTTGAGCACTTTGGAGCTCTCCTCATGATGTAACGTTAAAAATTACATACAATAATAACAATATAAAACAAAAATGAGCTCTTCTGTCTGGATTTAACCGGGTTAAACTGATTTGTTTGATTGCAGTCTGCTTATCTGCTGTTAATGCAGAAATGTAGCACTGTTGGTTTAGCATTAATAAGCCAATGAAAAGCCCCCAGACTGTTTGTTTACCATTTTGTCTGTGTCTGTGTGTTAGACTCACACAGGTTCTGATGATGCTCTGGGTAACAGTGTTCTGATGATAAGTGGGCTCTCAGATGACACCGACCCGAGCTTCCCATGCTCAACTCGACTGCGAGCTTCAGTCAGGCTGCTCTTCTCTAAACAGCACATGTGAGTTCTTCTGGCTTTGGTTTCAGCTTTAGTACAAACAACCCCTTTTTTATTTCTTTTAATTTTTTTAGTAATTCAGGTCAGCCTGCCTGTTATGTTCTGTAAGACTCCAAATGACATTCTGCTGATCTCTTTAGAGCCCATCTTTATTCTGGTGCTGTTATCTGGTAAAAGATGGATTCTGACGGTTTCTCGATTTAGACACGCCCTTATATGGCTTTGCTCATTACTGTGTGACAGCATGGTTTAACCTTTATAAAAATCTCTTGATCTGATTACTGCATCAAATATCTCCATCTCTCCACTGCTCCACACTGACACCTGCTGGATAATGAAAATTCCTGCAGCACCTTTGATGTTTTCTTTATTTGGATCACAAGCACATTCTGAGTAGTTAAATGTTTAATGCATTAATTAAGTAATTTAAGGTGATTAGTAAACGTAGTGTTCAAATACAAGTTTTATTAACTCTTAGTTTTAACGTTTCCATGCATCTTCCATATACAGTGTTTTTGTTTGTTTAAAATTAAAACAAAGCGTCGGATTCATGTCGTCATTGGTAGATTGGCAAAGTTGTGTTATCAGTATTGGAAGTAACAAAATATAATTCTGGTATTCATTGCTTTTTTTTTATCCACTTATATGGCTCTCCTTCTTTAACAAATAAACATTAATTATTGTTAAATATGAGTAAGCAAGAATGTGATTAATCATGATTAACTTGATTAATTGGTGTTAATTATGAGTCATGTGACATACGGATGTCCAAACCTTTTTTCTTTTTTTTTTCTTTTTTTAAACACACAAATGTATGTAGAATAAATATGGATTTACAGCACTGATTTATATCTAATTTAAAAACTTTAAATTTGTTGTTACACACCGAACACAAAGCGAAAAAGTGTCAAGAACATGCAAAATATTCAGATGTGATTTGGTTTTGGGTTGTTTTTTTTTTGTTTGTTTGTTTGTTTGTTGTTGTTTTTTTATCGCTGAACTAAATACACCTGACCCAATATGATTTTTTTTTTTTTTTTTATCATCATTACACAGATGGGCACGACGAACAATATGTCTTCTTGAAGTAATGAAAATATCTATTTTCTGCTGAAAGAAAAATTACAAATGATTTTGGTAGAAAAAGGAATAAAATTTGAGAATATGTAAATAAAATCGCCTTTGGTGTGTAAGATATCTTCATTACGCTTTATATTCAGGTTAATTTATGAATCAATCATGTGAGTGAGTAATGTTCAGTATATGGCAGCCTTATGTTTATATTTGGTTTTTAGGGTGAGGAGCACCGTGGTTCAGCATCTTTTATCTCACCTAAGCAGTGCAGAAGACAGCAAAGTGTCTCGTCCTGTATTAGATTCCTCCACTCTGTCACTTCTGCCCTCACTCTATATTACTGATAAATACATCGATATCAAACTGGATGAGTCTAACAAGTCCTACCTCAAGGTGAGCTGAAATTACTTTGTTCATGGATTTTACACAGAATGTTTACTTAATAAGGTCTGAGCATTTTAAAATAAATAAAGCTCAGAGCTGTGTGTAGTTATAACCTGTGTGAAAAGAGTGAAGCAAATTACAAACTCAGTTCCCCACTTTTATTATTAGAGATTTGATCCGTATTCAGTTGTTATGAACCAAGGCTTTGGAGATGAGATCCAGCCTCCCATCTCGGAGAGATTCATTCTTAATGGATTTTTAATAGCCTAAAATCTGCCATCCTGTCACATCTAAATCAAAGCCCCAGAGTTTTTAGTTTCAGACTCTGATTTTCCAAAGGCTGAGGATCTTAAATGGTCACTATATGTAACTCCAACTAGATTCCTTTATCTCCAACATCCACACACAGTGATGATTAATACTCACATCACAGCCTCTGAATCAAATCCTTTGTGTGTGTGTGTGTGTGTGTGCGTGCGTGTGCGCGTGTGCGCTCCAGGTGGAGCGTGTCAACAAGCTCTATAGTATCTTCACCTCAGAGACGGTGGATCTGGTGCTGCGCAGATCTGCAGCTGAGCAGCGGGTGGGTGTTCCGCAGGGGGAGAAATGGCTCAGCTTCCCCCCCCCCCCCCACACACACACACACACACACACACACACACCAGTAATTCATCCTTCCTTTATATGAGAGCTGAGTGTCTCATCTAATGTGTAGCACAGATAAAATATGAGATTTTTGTTATTATTGTAACAAATCTTAACCCTAATGCCTTTTATACTTTACATACAGTATAATATAATGCTATGAATAATACAGAATAATATCTCACTCTGTAGTGATATGGGTGTGAGATTAAGGTTTTTTTTTATCCTTAGGTGCTTTTTAATCCTTGTTTTTATTCTGTCATTGTAGTCATTTATTTTATATTTTTTAGATACCTCAATACAGGCTGAATTAAAGAAGCAAGGACTGATGGAGAAACTCATATCTTTGATGAAGGCGATCATGAAGAGCCACGGCGCGGTAAATACAGAACACGTTAGAAAATGTGCAGAGGTAAAACGAGGAGCGGTACAAGGCGAGCATGTCCCATTTTGAGGTGTTAGTAAATCCCTTTCACGCTCACTTCAGTATTCTGGTAATTACCACACGCTTCGTTATCACGGTCATTTAGCAGCTCACTTTTACACAGCTTAAGGTGAGCTATAAAAAGACAGCATAAGATCTGTGGAATTTACCTGTCAAACACTCATCAGCTCGTCCCTGCTTAATCACCAAATCATTAGTGCATTTTGTTTATAAATAATCTGCCGTCATCTAACCGTACTGCACATATCGGCGTCTGCTCTGACACAAGAGACCTGAAAATTAATATTGAGGTCCCGAGCCTTTAAAATACACACCAATTTACTCTGCATTTCATCTACAGAGTGAGTTCACACCTAAACCCGTCCTGCTAAATTCCCCTGTGTGTGTGGAGGAGGTGTGATAAGTTTGAGATGAGGGTAAGGATGAGGTGTTTCTCCCCTCACCTCAAGCTGCCGGTGGTGCTGCAGTGTATTTTGGGCTGCTAATGAGGCTAATTAGAGAGAACGGCACTGTGAAATCTCTACAGTCCTGCAGAGTGGAATCTGATCAGCTTCTACACTTAGTTAGTGCAGCTTCTAAAGCTCTAACATCTTTAATGGACCCGGGTGAACTGTAATACACTCAGTACTGATGTTTAGGTCGGTGCTGTATCAAAATAACATCCACATGAATCCCAGACCCAGGCAGAACTTTAACCAGAGCCTCCACAGGAGTGTCTTTCTAATAAACGGTGCACACGAACCCGAACTGTTAATATTTTAAAATTATTAGCATTTTAAAACATGCAACCAGAAACTGAAATCAGTGAAGATTAGCAAAAAGAACAAATATTTTATCCCAAACAATGATGTTTTTGATTAAGTGATCAAATCACAACCAGTGTGGAGTGAGACTTCCTTTTAAGGAAATACAAATGGAATATTTGTTTAGGAGCCTGAGACGAGATTTTGACCGGAGTGAGCTACAGCTTTTACTGAATATTTATCGGGTCTGTCTCATTACCTAATGAGCGCCCTTTCTGTCTATTTCTTATGTAGGGTGTGTAAAGCTTTCTAACTGACAGTGGGACTCTAAGACTGGTTAATGAGACGTGCTAACGAGTTACTGATTTAGTCACCGCTTTATTCTGTGTGCAGTCTGAGTAAAGAGTTTGTCTGCAGTCTAGTCTTTGCCATTTTATTCCTGTTTGGATCTTTCCTTAAAGCTTCCTTTTGGAGGAACATCATAATGCATGTAGATTTTTGATTAGATGAAAGAGGAACAAATAAAATGTAGATAAAAACTAATATGAGGATCAAAATGAGGGAAAATCTGTATGTACCCTTCTGTATGAGATCTGTGATTTAGCATAATTAGCTCTAACTGGACATCAATTAATGGTTTAAAACTAGCAAGAGTCAAAGTATTGTGGGAAATGTGTTTTTTAAAAAGTGCATTTTATATAATTGCGTACGACATAGAACAAGTATAATTTAATCTTTTTAAATCTTCCACATAATCCTGCAATTACTTTTTATACATATTTAAATACAGATTTTTTTTTTAGATTTAATTTTAAGTAACTTTTATAACGTATCCCTCTTTGCTTTTTTTTTCTTTAAATCCTTTATTTTCTTTAGAGATTCTTCTGATGTGCAAATATGATTTTCTGATGATTTTCTGATCCTCCCATGACAGAAATGAACATTCAGTTTTACTAGTCCCATCCTTTGCTGAAAATTTTTAATGAAATAAGAAGAGAAAATAAACCGAAGGTGATCCGTTTGTGTCCTGGATTTGATCCCAGTGTTTCCTCTTGTAGAATATGGACAGTCTGTTGGAGCCGAGCGTTACGATGGTGAGGAAGTTGGCATTTGCAGATCCGTGTCTCCGCCACACACTCGCTCAGCAACCAGAGTTTATTCTCACTCTGCTCCGAGGTACGAACCTTCTGAATCAACCTTTTAATACCAAAGGAAAAGAACCTGGTGCTGGAACGCTGTAGCTAAATCTGTATATAATCTATATGGATTTTTCTGGTTTGCTGTATATTATACAGGTTTTTATTTTACAGCTCAGGGACATAATGCTACACCCTGTTAAATAATGGGTCTCTCTGAAGCTCCGTGTCTGGTTATATCAGCACGGTTTGACAGCGTTTTGATGGCCGACACCTGTGTGTAAGCCAAGAGCTGTAAATGCAGCACGGCAGGAAGCTTCAGAAAGAGCGAGCACAGATTTACTGTTTCATCCAGACAGCTCCAAGACCCCAGAGAACAGAGACACTAAATAGTCAGACACTGCATTCATCACACACTCCAACTCCGAGGTCCATAAAGTAACACAATCAGCAATCAAACCAGCCTCACAAGAACTTTAAAATGTTACCATTTAACTTTAAACTGAAATATGATGGTTTATCTCTCGAAGATGGAAGTTCAATGTTAGCTGTGAATTTAACTCCGTGTTTTATCTCCACTTCTGCCTGATTGAGGCCATGGGGACGCCTGTACCTGTCCCAAAAAATAGGGTGCAGATGTAGGGATTGAGGGGAATGTGACCTCTTATATTAAACGGAATCACTTAGTTATTTAATTTATACAGACATCTGTCTGTTTTCCACCTTTAAACTTAATGTTTCTGCTAATTAAACGAGTGTTAATAGGTAAAACAGATATTGTTACACAAGTATTAGTATTCATGTTCAGTGCATTTTCTTTCATGAAGTTTATTCAGATTATGGTAAATTACTTTCTGTGTAATGATGGTATTTTCCACACCAAAGACCTTTCTTTTGGAAAGCAAAAATGCAATTTCTTTTTCACCCTCTGTTTGGAGACCAAAAATCACTCAGTGTAACTTCTGCTCCTCATGAAGCAGCTCCAGCAAAGAGAAAGCACTTTTATTTTGTTATTGATTTTGCTTAATCAATTTTCAGGTTTTAGACAATGTTAAAAAAATGATAGTAACATTATAATTAATTATATATTATTCAGCTGAATAATTCAAACACCTCTATAGAATTTTAATAATTTGGAGTCTATTGATTTGTGTGTGTGCGTGTGTGCGTATGTGTGTATATTTAACCCGAATAAAACAGTTTTTTTTATTAGTCTTTATGCATTTTAAGCATTGTATTACATTTCTTTGTTTTGTTCCTGTTTTTAATCATTGATTATGAATATAAGTGTAGAAAATAATAATTTGTGGCTCAGGAATGCACTAATCTTATTTATATTGCCTCTTATGATGAAATTTGATTCTAACTTTGAACAAATCTGAAACTCTGCTTCTATCTTTTTGTCCAAAATTGTACCTGTATCAGCATTTGCATTTTTCTGAGCAGAAAAAGGGAGGCTTCATTTCTTGAAGAAAATGATTTTTAATTAAAAGAAATTGTGTTGCATCTGGTGTGTATAGTTTTGAAGCTAAATAATTTAGCTTGGTGTGTAACAGCTTTGAGTCTTAACCCTCATATGTGTGCCTGGGGTAATTCTGTACCCCAAGTTCCAATTAAAAAAAAAATAATATTATTGAAGTAAATGTTATCGACCAGTCCTATTAGGAGTTCGTTCCTTGGTCATTACTGGTCCTTTTTTATGCATGGCCCTCATCAATCAATAGCCACTTATTAAGTTATTGATTGATAGATTAATCATCTAGTTTGTGACACTGAATATTTGTCTGCCTCGGGGCAGGCAATGGACTGTGACACCTGGAACTGTCAGCTAGATACTAATAGTACATGTAAGATAGGACTTGAATCAAATCCTATACATCCAGCTGCAACTGTAAAAGATCTGGGAGAATAAGTATGAGTATGACATCCAAAAAGTGTCAGCATATCTGGTATGGCTAGAAATACAGGACATTAACCTTGGTGATGTTATTATATGTCCTTTGATTAAACCCATGGGGTACAGAATCACCCCAGGTCACTAACAACGTAAGCAAAAAAGGGCACACACGAGGGTTAAGAGCTGAGCTTTAATATAATTAGCTGTAATAAGTAATAATAAATAATATAAGCCATAATTGTGTTTTGCTTTGCAGTCTCATTGCTGATGAAGCTCAATCATGGAGATGTGACTGAAGCTGCAGCGCTCATGTGTTTGCTGATCTTTGATGAGATCGCCACGGCTGACGTAGGGTTTGTATAATCAGTCATTTTTAGGAAGGAAATGGTTTCATAATGCTATTGCAATTCATAGTTATAGAAGTCATGATGTCTTTATGGTGCTGATGTTGGATTAGATTGTGTGATTTGGGACTGCGATCCATTTATGATCTGATCTGCAGGACTGAGATAATCTCAGTTTGCATGTTTCCATGTACATGCTGCTTCCCAGAAGGTTTTTCTACTAAATGTAGATTATTTAAGATCTAAAATAGAGGCTAAAGTTTTTATTTCTCTGTTCATAGGAGGGTAAAATCTGACACAGCCTTCTCCCCCTTCTCTCTTCCCGTCTGCATTATAAGAGGGTAAGAACCATTTCCTTTATCTGTGGTGCCTTTAAATCTTCACAATGTAGACTAAAGTTTGTGGTCACCTTTATTACCTTTTATTTTATGGTTGATCCCTGATTACAGTCCATTATTAAGAACACTTTTTTCCGTTGCAGGTTCGAGCTGCCGTTCCGCCCCGCCTCTCATCACGCCGTGAGTCCGAACTGCTCTGTCCTGGTTCCGTATTCTGACCTGCTGGAGCTAAGAGCAGGGAGAGAGGCCCTGAGCTTCAGCTGGAACCGAGCCTGGTACAGTGGCACCGACCTGCTGCTGGCACACATGAGAGAGCATGGCACACACACGGCCGAGTAAGAACCCACTCACTCTGTAGATCAATGTGATGTGTAAACTCTCTCTCTCACACACACACTCCCTTACTGGGTCAGGTTCCACACCGATCTGGTCCTGTCGCCGTCTCAGGTGGTGTCGCTGCGAGTGTGTGACGTCAGCACCGCTCTACGTGAGTATGTTAACGCGACTCGCTCGGCCGCCTCACACACCGAGGTCATGCAGGCTTTGACCAGGATTCACCTCTGTCTGCTGACTGATGAGCTGTCTGTCAAACACGGCACGCACTCCTGTAAGAGGGCACTGCAGAGCCTCGACTGGCACAGCGCTGTAGAGAGGTACCACACACACACACAGTTACAGTGAGACCTAGATAAGCATGTGGCTTTATGCAGTAATACGGTAAATTAATACCGCATTACAGTACGGTAAGAGTAACATTAATGTAAGGTGATCATCCCCCTGCCACTGCAATAACTTTTACAACTACCTGTGGTCCTCTTTCCATGGGGGGTCCAGATGTGTGCTCTGGGGAACTGGGGGAAAATGGACTAATTAACATAACATAAACACTTTTTTTAATCAATTCTCAGATTTCTCCAGGTGAGACCAGCCTGCTCTGAAGATCAAAAGCTGCTTACAGACGTGATCTCGTTCCTCAATGCGTTCTTCAAACTAAATCAGTCTGATTCTGATTATGCAGATCTCTCCTGGCTCTTGGAGTTAATATTAAAACAGGTGAAGGTCCTTTTATATATAATTTGGACCAAAAGCAGACTATTATTTTAATTATACCACAGTTAGTTCAAACCCTGCAATCTGATTGGCTGAGAGACATTCTAGGTGAGCCAATATTGCCCAATAACATTTATCATAAAATCTATGAATAAACAGCGAACTGTGGTATGATCACAATAATCCACTCGTCATCGTCTCTAACCTGATGCTCTTCAGCACTCTGATTCATATATAATTGGTTAAGATACCCTATAATTTAGAGTGAAGACGCTCTGTGAGGTTACTAATGGACTGTATCGTTTGTGTGTTTGTGTGTGTGTGTGCGCACCTGAGCACGTTTAAATGTTTATAGGATACACACATCCTGCTGGATCTGCTGCTGGATGTGCAGACACAAACTCACACTGAAATCCAAGAGTGTGCTCACCAGCTACAGAGAGAACTGAGTGCACTGTTCAACACACTGCTGCTCCGCCTCACACACACCTCTGACAGGTAACACACACACACACACACACACACTCTCTCTCTCTCTCTCTCTCTCTCTCTCTCTCTCTCTCTCTCTCT
>JAVSBU010343915.1:0-17330 GCA_033118015.1 Loricariichthys derbyi | reverse complement strand
TCATTTATTTGTATTTTTTGCTTTGATATTGTTCTGAATGTATGATACGGTGTCCTGCTTGGATGCTGAGGTGATTTCATGTGATGTTTTTAGCCATATAGTGCACATTGGTTTGGCTGCTGATGTTCGCTAATTGAAAATAAAAAAATAAAAAAATTCTAAAATGAATTTTTATTTTTATTGCCGCTGGCGTATTCAGGTTTTCATCACAGAAATCTGCCAAATAAGAAATTAAAAAAGTTTGGCCTAATAACATATGCCTCGACTTTCATTTATATCATTTTTGATGTCACTTAATCTTATAGCGGCAAACCGATGAAATACAGAGGTGCCATTTTCCTGCTATTTGTTTAATTGATGGGTTTTTGATGGGAAAAAATGTAACAGATTTCATAGGGCCCTAGATTAATATAATTAATGTAAATGAACACTGGGTGGTAATTCCTGCCTGTCACTCTCAACTTAGCTTGTCGTTAGAAAAGCAAAAAGTTTTTAGGATTTGCTGAATAAGAGACAGTGAAAGAAACACCTTCGCACATTTGATCAGTGATGCATTCAAGGCTATAGTAGCCGAGAAAGTGCTGCAGAGCAGAATGTGTGTCGATATAACACCTTCTGTGCTCTGATTCACTAAACAGAAAAGCAGATTAAGTTCCATCAGGGTCCCAGGGAGCCGGTACCTAACCAGCGGAACAGGCCACATGGTGGGTTTCAATCGTAGACAGGGCTCCAATCTATCACAGGGCACATGCACACATTCACACACACCGTGAACCTTTAGAGAGACCACTTAACCCAAAGAATATCTTTGTCCTTGGAAGGAAACCGAAGAACCTGGAGAAAACCCACATGTATATGAGGAGAAAACTTGTGCCACCATGCTGCTCATCATTGTTGTTATTATTATGCCTAATTCATCAGCAGTAACCTAAGCAGGACTGATTGTATCTTCTCTGCGTGCCCTGTATACACACAGCCACCCGGGTTTTGAAAGGGAGATGTTTATCAGGCTCCATTTTAATGGCCAAATCAGAAGATAAATGGAGGATAAATGGCTTGCAATTTCACTTTCTATTAGCAATTGAGTATCATTATAACCCATCTAAAGAAGAGCTGCCCTGTGGGTTTAAGTACTCAAGCATGCTAATTAAGGAATATAATTTCATGCGGTATTTAAATAACTGCATAATTTGATAATATGACGAAAAATTATGCTTTTTTTCAATCCATGTCTGTCTTGTAAATGCTCTGTTGGGTCAGAACCGACCCAGGATTTTGATCGATAAAATGTGAGACACCATCAGTTGAAGATCTTCATAACACCAATAGTTAAGGCATATGAATAATACGTAGAGAAATCAGCCTTCTGCGTTCAGCTCCAGCATTCTGGGTATGAGCTTGTAGAGTTTGTCACATGATCATGCAACCCATCTCAAGACTAATCAAGAAAAAGTGGTTATGAATTAATACGGCGAAAATGTGCAGCTGACTGATTTGAGCTGCCATGGCCAAACACTTGCAACATCAAATCAATAAAGAAAGACGTGAACTATCAGTCACTATTACAACAAAACCTTCCACATCAATTCAGACAGATTGAGAACATTGTAAATGCTTTCTTCTTTTTTATAAGATAATTAATTCTGATGAACTTAAATAAAATACCATGGTGTTTTTATGTTTGACTAAAATATCTTACATAGGCTAAATAATCAAATAACATTTTGTATAACGATGGTTATCAAATTTTTCAACAGTCCCTAGTCCTCTCATACCAAGTCAGGCTGAATAAATCACTGTATAAGATGCATTTGCACATCTACTGATGCTTAGACACTTTTTATAGTGTTTAATGTTTGTAGTGCAATCTCATTCGTTCACGTCTTCATATCCAGACGGGACTTAAAATAAAATCTGTCCAGATAAGCCATGTTTGTATTTTTCCCTTATCCCAAGAGAAAAGGTAGAGTTAAGTAATTATGTTTCTCACAAACTTGGCAGTGTCATAATTTTAGTACTGTCTGGCTGCTCTTCTCTGTGCTTTCACATATAAAATATGTGCTGTCAAAAAAGTTTTTTAAAGCTGTTATTTCCTATAGGTGTTCTAAGCTTTAAGTTACTGCACTATTTAATTAGACTGGATGTCAGGACAACATTGTTTTCGTGTCACTCGGAGAGCCATTAAAGAGAAGCAAAATATGAACAGAGCCAGTTTTAATAGCATCTACAAGTATATTTCATGCAATCAGCTGCCACTTCCTTATAGGTTCACCACTTCAGCTGCATCACTTAATGCAATTATCTGATCAGCCAATCACATGGTAGCAACTCAAAACATTTAGGCATGGTCAAAATGACCTGCTGAAGTTTAAGCAGGAGAATAAGTGACTTTGAATGTAATTGTTGGTGCTAGACGGGAGTATTTCAGAAATTGCTGATCTACTGGATCCATCCTTCCCATTCTTGTTGTGTAATGGTGTGGGGATATTTTTGTGGCACAAGTTGAATCCCCTAATACCAACTGACCATCATTTCAATTGGTTTGTTAAGCATGTCAGTGAGTTCACTGTTCTAACAGAGCACCTTTTGGATGTGGTGGAACCGGAGATTCACATCATGGATGTGCAGCCAACAAATATGGACCAAAATCTATTCCACAACGTCTGTCTTTAAAACCTTTTTGACAATCCACAAACTAAATAACAGTAATCAATACATAAAGAAAAAAAAACAAAAACTATGTCAATCAAACGGAATTACCAACAAACAAACACAACAAGTTCTATTCCTGCCATAAACTTTCAGACTCGCTCTAATTTTCTGTGCTTAGACTGCTGTCTAAGCAAAAGAGTTATCAGTAGGACGGCAGCTTGTTTCTGGTTTTGCCAGGAGCCAACAAAACTTATTTCCTCCAAAAACTACAACTCCCATTGCTCCACCAGTCTGCCTTCAGGAAATAATACCAGCACTAGGGGGCAGGTGCGTCCATGAGCATTTGTGTCTCAAATGTCACCTGTGAAGCAAGTCAAAATCAATCGCAAGGAAATCTCGAGTGCACCAATCCCTGCAACACATGCTGCTGTAAACAATATCCTGCTTGTATACGCTGAATTAATATTTTAATTACTTTTTAACTGGTCGTGTAATTCTGATTGATTTATTGTGAAAATGACAGACCTTTATTTCTGAAATACTGCTCTAGAGTTACACTACCTTAACTCTTGGACTGAATGTTGTGTCGAGTAAAAACTTTGTGAACTTTTTATTCCACCATGGTACAATGTGTACCAAATGTGAACACTTCCACCACAGTGCACTCTGGGTCTCCCACATTTTCCTTGATTAGAACCCCATTTTTACTTTTTGTAGTGAGAACTGCCCTTTGATTGAAAAAAGCAAACACCACCTCCTTTGCACAGATCCTCTACTATGAAATTTATCAAACCATTCAGAGGAGGAAGTTAGAGAAAGGTATCCAACCAACACAGAAAATGGTGTCAGGCTTTATATTCCAAAAATAACGTACACAACAGAAATCTATAACACGTCTAACAACAGGTTATACAGCAATTACGCAACCAATAGCAATGAAATGAAAAGGGGCTGCAAAGTTACTGGCAACCTTGCCGAAAGGTTAATAGGACAAAATTTTGCATTAAGCAAACATCAGATTTTTTTCTCATTTGTTTTTCTCAGTGTGAGATTTTGCTCATTCACCAAATGGTGAATTTCTTATAACCTTTTTTTAACTCATCTTTACCATTGATCATAATGTGTGGAGGAAACTGTGTAGCTTGTTGTCTCATACCTTTTCCAGCTGTAGCGGCTGCCATCTAAATTACCAATAAAAAGCTGATAAGACAGACCCTCTGTTTGACTAGAATGTTTACTGCCTTCTAAAAGTGACCATCACAGCAACTTATCTCGTCAAATACTGTTTGTGGAAGCAGCAATATTCTTCTAAAGTGAGGACAGCAAGGTCATAAAAAATATCACTATGGATTAAGTCATGACAGTAAGGTATAAAAATGCCTTGTCCGTTCTCAGTGCAGCTTAAAATGGGCTTCAGTGTAACTATAAATCACTTTTATGTGTAAAATACAGCAAGAAATTGTAACAAGCTGATTCCAATGGAAAATAGTGTGTAAGTACTGTATTACTTAATGCATGTTAAAATAATTCTTCGAACCAACTGAATCGAAATAAAAAATAGAGTTTTAAAATGCAGTAATTTCTATGATTCCCCCAAAAGAAAACTTTGCTGTCTGCAAATATAAAACTGCACCCAGGTGAACTATTTGTTCAAGCTGTAATAATACACTCACTACATAATAATGTCTGTTGTTTTATTTATTATAATCTTAAAAGATTTTTAGACTACACATGGGACAGTGATGAAAGGTTCATCTAAAGACAATCTAAATGTATTAATTGATTAATTAATTGTTATTCTGTGTTCTTCACAGTAAGGTTAATACATGAAAATAAATAAATGAATAATAAATTATTATTAATAATAATAATAATAATAATAATAATAATAATAATAATAATAATAATAATATGCTGTTGTGGTTATTTATTGTGGTTGTTTCTTTATTACTGTGAACAGTTTCCAGTTCTTATTCCATTTTAGTGCATATTTTCTGTCCTGAAACATAATTGTCCTCTACTCTAATTATCTAGACTGTCTTTGAAGCCAAACTACTCATTACACAATTAATTAACTTATTTTTGTTCCATTTAAAATAGATACCTTCAAAATAATTTCAATAAAACAACCAAAGAGACAAATAAACAAACAAATACATAAAAACTCAATTTATAGCTGAGAATTGTCTCAAAGCAGCTATCTAGGCCCACAGCTCTAACAGAGCAAACAACAGTGGCAAGGAAAAAATCCCTAAATTATATAAGAATGAAGCCTTGGGAGGACCAAGACACAAAGGAATCCAACCTCCTTGAGGAAGCCTAGATTTTATATGTAAGAATTAAACAGTTATTAATTAAACATAAGCTAATTCTAAAAATGTAAAAAGAAAGTAAATTGTACTTTACATTACAGTATAATAGATGCATCACTCTGCAAGATGAACAAGGTCCCCATAAACTCATTTACAGTTTTATTGCTATATTTAACATGCTTGTTTACTATGAAATAAACTAGAGCGAGAGCGACAAATCAAGAGCTCAAACTGAAAACCCATGCATTTCTCCACACAGGCAAAGGGGTCAGTAAAAGGTTAAATACCCAGTTGGTGCTGGGAATGCTATGTGTTTGAGAGATAAACTTCTCAAATCAGATTCCAAAGCTTATGAATTGCAAATTAAGGAACTTTGTAGCATCACTATTGCTATTTTATTCCAAACATCCCTCATTCGTGTCATAATAAGAGCTCGTTTCATAAATAAATCTGGTGAATCTGTTCACTTCTCTTTTATCTTCACTGTATAAAATCAGATTTATTTTGAATGCTCATAAGGAGGCATTTTAGGCAGCAAATATATGACTCCATGACAAAATATAAAGAAATGATAATGTTGCTCTTATTCTTACAACATATAGAATTTTTAAGGGGAAACAAGTAGCAAAACTAAACAACAGGTTAAAAAAGGTTTCACAGTGTTATAATACCGATGTTATAAAACAGATGCCAATAAGATGCCAATCTAGGAAAAAGATATGATATTGTTGCCAAAGTAATAGGTGTTTTTGCTTTTGTAATTTTTATACCACTGATTCACAAGTAGTGTCACTAGCATCCCTCTGATGGTGTGAATTTACTTCAAAGACCTTAGCTGGCGGTAAGGTTCTCAACCATGGGTAACCCAAAGGTCGGCAGTCAGAACACATCACAAGAGCTAAGGTCACATGCATTATCTTTCTCGTTCCTTCCTGACAACTAATTTAGGCTTAACATTTCATCCAAAAGGTCAGGGAAGCTCTACACCTGAGTTAGGAGTGTACTCTTCATTAAAGGGAAAAACACTGCTTTCTGGAGGAGAGAGTTTCTATATGTGTTCCTTATGTATTGAGGTGACTCAAATAGGATTAAAATGCCACATACAAAACATACGTCTCAGAATAATTATATTAATGAGCAAATTCAGCAGGAGGACAAAACCATGACATTTCAACAGAACAAACAAATGAGATCATAAAAACGCTACATCTCAAAGCAGCTCCTCTGTGAACATTGTCTATGGATAGTGAATCTCTGGTACTAATACAGAATGAATGTCAGTATGATGTTTACTGGGAACAGCCTGTTAAATCAATCACCCTACCAGGCTATCTTCTGACCCTTTTCTCTTTCCATAGCAGATTGCTTAATTACAGCCTGCTGTGTTGTCCCTATATAAATCCTCTTTTCCTGCTCACTTCCTTTCTTATGCGAGTCTTATGTGATATGTTGTTGGGTCATGCATATATGTCAGATCCTGCTCAAATGACTCCCGCTTTGCACCTGTTAGTGGCTCCTATTCTTTTTTGTGGCTTGAGTGTTCCTGTGTTAGATGTTTTACCTCTCTGGTGACTTCTGTTTTAGCTCTATATATTTGTATTGTCTGTTAGCCTTCTGTATCCCAGAACAAAAAAAGGATTTGGGGTTAAGGTAAAAAAAATGCTACTCTTAACATGATTTTTTTTTAAGTTATAATGTAGTAATTACATAGATATTAAAATTGTAAAGTGTCACAATCCCCAATCGCATTGTTAGAGGGCCTTCTCCACTGATCGCTCCGGCATGAGATCGCGCATGCGTAGCTCATTAAAGCTGAGGACCTTCAGCTGTGAAGGCCCCTTTAAATACAGTGGCACATGAGCTGTTCCCTGTCACGTCCCATAAACGCTTCCATGCCGACTTCTGTGTGTTCCGTTGGCATAACGCCGCTCAATACCATATACTTAACTCCCCAAGAGGGTTTCCTCCTTCTTCTTTTGAATAGCGCATTAGGTTCCTTTGAACAACGCCCTAGCTTCCTTCTGAATAGTGCGTTCAGTTTCTTTAGAATAGCGCAATCGGTTCCTTTGAACAACGCCCTAGCTTCCTTCTGAATAGTGCGCTCAGTTCCTTTTGAATAGCGCGTTCGATATTTTTGAACAAGGCCCTTGCTTCCTTTTGACTAGGGCATTCGGTTCCTTTTGAATAGTGTGATCAGTTCCTTTGAACAACACCCTAGCTTCCTTCTGAATAGTGCGTTCGGTTCCTTTTGAATAGTGCGTTCGATTCCTTTGAACAATGCCCTTGCTTCCTTTTGACTAGGGCGTTCGGTTACTTTTGTATAGCGTGATAGGTTCCTTTGAACAACGCCCTAGCTTCCGTCTGAATAGTGCGTTCGGGTTCCTTTAGAATAGCGTGTTTGATTCCTTTGAACAATGCTCTTGCTTCCTTTTGACTAGGGCGTTCAGTTCCTTTGAACAACGCCCTTGCTTCCTTTTGACTAGGGCGTTCAGTTCCTTTGAACAATGCCATTGCTTCCTTTTGATTAGGGTGTTCGGTTCCTTTGAACAAGGCCCTTGCTTCCTTTTGACTAGGGCATTCGGTTCCTTTTGAATAGCACGTCCGATTCCTTTGAACAACACGCTTGCTTCCTTTTGACTAGGGCATTCGGTTCCTTTGAACAAGGCCCTTGCTTCCTTTTGACTAGGGCGTTCAGTTTATTTGAACAATGCCCTTGCTTCCTTCTGGATAGTGCGTTCGGTTCTTTTTGAATAGCGCATTTGGTTCCTCCAAAAAATGCCGATGTTTCCTTTTGAATAAGCACTTTTGGTTATTCAAAAGATAGCTCATTTGCTTCTCATCACCATGCCCCCTGCTTGGCTGGCAACGATGCCTAGTCATTCTGAGGAAGCTTCCCTTCCTCAGCCTTTGTGTTGATCCAAGCTCTGCTCGGCCCTTCGGGGTAATTTGTGTTTCGCCCTTTGTGCTCAGGCTTCGGTCCTGTTACTTCTGTTCCCTCGCCTTTTGCCCTGTTATTATGCTATAGCTCCCAGGGGGGCATATCCAGCCCCGTGATGGTTAGCCCTCATCTTCGGTGGGTGTCCTCCCGTAGGGTCACAGGTACTGCCTCACCCGCCAAGGGGGGAGGTGGAGTAGGCACCAGGAGGGCCGAGGTAACTGATTAGGGCCATAGATAGCATAGGGTCAGTAAGCTCCCGCTGGAGTCGCATACGCTAACCGCTGTTCTCAGCTGCCCCCTGCTGTTGGCCCCCTGTGGGTAGGTCCTAGTCCCAGTATCATGACATAAAGCCATTACAGACAAATTGTTATATCAACTAAAAATGCCTCAGTACTAGACTTATATTTTGGAAAGCAGTTATTTTAATGACATTGACATTTTTTCACAACATTCACTAAGAAAACACTTCAAAATTTAGGCCAAAAAAAAAAAGACTAAGAAAATTGCCAAGGCTTTGCTTAACCTTCTACATTTTCATATTCGCTGCGTTAGTTCTCTCACACATGTTCTTGTATGTCGTTTGGTATTAGAATCAGAACAATCAATGCAGAGTGTAAGCCTGCTTCAGTATGACAGCCTGGCGTACCTTTATGCTTACATCTGAAATGTGAGCAAAGAACTGAACAGACCAGGCTTGAATATAAATAAGATAAGATAAGCCTTTATTAGTCCCACAATGGAGAAATTCATGAATATATGAAAAAGTCATGTGGCAACTGATGCTTACATTTTGTGCCAAACATGCTTCCGGTATGAAGGGTTCACTGTGTTTTGTATGCATGCACATGGCTAGAGTGATAACACAATGTCTTTCTTGCCTAAAATTAATGTTTCTTAACTGCACCAGTATCTCCCTATAGACTTTCAGTGGAAGTGACTTTTGATTGTAGTTTTATAAAAGAAACAAACCACTCATGATTGTGAATGACAATGATTTTATCATGGCTTATAGGCTTTTAGACACTCTGCTTCAGCTTAACATAGGCCTCTCATGGCTTATTGCTTTATTATACACTGCTTGGCCAAAAAAAAAGTCACAAACTCTAATATTTCATTGGACCACCTTTAGCTTCGATTACAGCATGCATTTGCTTTAACATCATTTCTACAAGCTTCTACAAATGTCACAACATTTGTTTCTGTTCAGATAATAGGGAATCCAATGTGTGAAAATGATATCTCATGCTTCCTGAACCACTCTTTCTTGATGAACCCTGGTATTGGATCATCTTGGAATATGGCCGTGTTATCACAGAGAAGAAAAAATCCATTGATGGAATAACCTGGTGGTTCAGTATATTCAGGTATCAGCTGATCTCATTCTTTGGGTTCATAACGTTGCTGAACTGAGACCTGACCTAGAACTGCAGCAGCAACCCCAGATCATAGCTCCGCCCCACAGGTGGTGATATTTTTTAGCCAGGCAGTGTATAAGGAACATACATGTTTTCAGCCCTGATTCTCTTCCTCTCACCCTCAGCTAAAGTAAGGGCTTTCTAGTGTCAGTCATTCACGGCCCAGCTTTACAAGCAGGGCATGCAATCAAAATGCACAAAGGCACACAGCTGAGAAACGTTTGCCATGTCAACCGGATTGTTACAGTTAGACTCTACACTGCAATACTAAAGCAGAAAGCAGCAGTTAGAGTCATGGCATGTATCTGAAAACCTTCAACACTCTCCCAGGGGAGAAAAAAAAATCCAAGAGCCCTCTTGCTGTATTTGAGAACTACAAATGTTCCTATGAGAATTCCTGACAGCTAAAATTGTACATTCCATTCTATAATGGAGAAGTGTTACTGATCGCTTTTATTTAAAAGGGGAACAGTGTATAGCTATTTTTAAATAGAGAAATATGATTTGCAGTGCCAGCTTTAAAAATGCTATATGTAAAATTTTTACTAAGATAATAAGCAAAAATGCGTTAGTTGAGCAACTGTTTTTTGGTTGAACAGTATACCAACGCTCATTTGCATATGTAATATTCAATGCAAATCAAAAGTTACGTTTCTGTTGTGTAGCTATCTGATGAGTAAAATACATTATATATCCATAATCTACCTCGCAGCTCTCATTAACATCGCAGCACTCAATCTGACCACCAGTTTAAATTCACATAAAGAGATTTATGCATAGGATCACATGAGGACCAGCCAGGCGGCACACGTGTGTAGTGTTAGCGGGTGCAGCCTTAACGGCTGAGAGGTGCAGATAGCATGTGGCATTAATGGGTGAAACCTTAATGGCTGAGAGGCATGGATAGCGTGAGGCATTAATGGGTGAAGCGAATAGTGTATGACGGTTTAACGGGGAAAGCCAAAAGGCTGAGGAAGCAGTGCTTAGACTGCAATGGCTGCTAACAGCCAGTAAAGGTCAGCAGCACTGAGCTGCTATTGGCAGCTAGGTAGGAGAAGCAGAGCAATTATAGCAATTATAAGCTACTAGCGATTAGCAACAGTAATTAAAGGTAGCAGCTAATGTCTAGCGACCAAAAGCTAAAGTAAACAACAATAAGCCAAGACACAATAATCATCCGTGAGGTTGGCTGTGAAACACGCGAATGAGTCAAGGGTGCAACAAAGAGCACTGCAGAATGTCAGCTTTTAAAAGCCCAAAAACAGGTGTTCCTTGTCTGCCTTAATTAGCGCGTTGCGTGCTGGGGACTGCAGTTCCTACGCCTGAGTGCGCTGAGTGCTGCCCTGGCCCTCTATTGGCTGGCCATGCAGCAGCAGGCCTTGTGACATCAACCATATTATTTTTCTCCTTAAATATATCTTTAATTATCCATAGCTCTCTTAATCAGATAATCTATTCAAAAATAGTTTAGTGTGATAAGAACAGGCAGCACCCATTTTTGAATTAAAGAAACTATAGAGTAATTTAGCTATAACATAATGGGCTGCACTTAAATATAATGGGTTGCACTTTAGTATTCCCTTGTTGCATTGAAAGCAGGTTGATAAAACAGGGTAATATTCTAATTTACATAATAATTAGCCCCATAAACTCAAAGGATCTATCAGCAAATTATGACTTATGTTAGCTACATACATTTGCCTATTTTGTAAATAGTTAATAACTGAGTGTTTTTACTAAATAGCATGGTATAAAGTGTATAAAGTCATGAGTTGAGGTTGAGCATCCAGTTAGCCTCTAAATACTACATATTTGTTTTACATATCACTAGTTATTTACAGATACAATACAGATTTGTTTATTTGTATCATAATAAACTTTCTCTAGCCAATATGCTTAAGACATGGTGTAAGCACACCTTCAATGTAAAGTCATTGACCAAGATCATTGCACCCTGCGATTGCGTGCATAAGTGCGATATATGTGCACCAGCCTCGGGATGTGCCTAGCATGTAGAGATGGAACCAGGCGTCTACAAAAACCCCATCTAAAAACGCCCCATATCAGCTGCACGAGCCAAGATGAATCATATCGATCGTCGTGCTGACAGATGGTACGAAAAGCAGCTTACCGTTGATGATAACCCGGCGAAGACTGATCTGCGCGGCTCGCTTTTAAAGCACTGCTCACAGCTGAATCCAATCTGCAAGGCTGATTGTAATGGCGCTTGCAGCGCTGATCGCGCATGTGCAGACGCCCAGCCTTGCTGGATTCAGCCGTGACGTCAGGCTCACGCCACACTGCCAATGGTAAACAAACGTACACCTGGCATAAAAGCTGACAATAGCACTGTAATTCTCTTGATAACAGCATATATTTTGACAAACATTTTTATAATTTTATATTAAAGATATTCTTGCCTTCTCTGAGCATTATATCTGTTTGTAATGGAAATGATCTCCAAATCAATCATTATTTTGGGATTAAAAGTAATTATGCTCCCCTGTTGGTGTTTTTCCTCCTCATTCAATCTTTCATTCAGTCTTATCCACTCTTATCCTAGTCAGGGTAGGATGACTGTCTGGCAACACAGGGCACAGGGCAGGAACAACCCTAGCTAGGGTCCCAATACATCGTAGGGTACATCTACTCATACACACATTTACACCCTAAGGCACACACCAAAGGTGAAAACACCATTTAAGCTAATACACATTTGAAATGTAGGCGAAAACCAGAGCACCCAGAGAAAACCCATGCGCACATGGGGAGAACATGCAAAGTCCACACTGGTGGAGCCTAGGGTTGGGATCATTACATTGTCACACAAGTCCTAAAAGTATATAAAGTGAAGCCAATTAAATTAATGAGACAAAGATATTCTTGGTCATTAGAGTTATTGAGCAAAGTGACCCCCCCCCCCACACACACACACACACTTGTGCAACTAAATGTATCCGGTAACTGTTGATCAGTCCTGCACATCAGCTTGGAGAAATGTTAGTCCATTGTATAGATCAGGATCAACTCTAGAATGTTTGACGTTTCCTCAAATGCTGCTTCCACAACATTTCTATTGGATTAAGGTCCAAACATTGACTCCTATCCTTTCTCTGTTGTGGAAGCACTTCATATAATCCCATGCTGTTCATTTTCACCAATTGTTATGTTTTCTTTTCTCTCTCCATCCACTGTATCCACCATTCTCTATTCTTATTTATCCCTTATGACTCTCTCCACCCGTCCTCTCATTTGGACTCAGCTGAGTGAACCACACAAATCGATCTGATAACATTAAAATTCCAACCATAAATCATGCTGATCAGTGTGAGGAAAACCAGAGAAAGATGACTTCATAATGGACACAATGATAATATTCTATTTAATCAATATTCCATTCCAATCATTCCAAAATATTAATTTTATTCTTCATTAACCATTTTTCTTGTAGGACAGCTTGAGTGGTTAAAGTTGTTGTTTTAATGCATAACCCAAATTCTCCTAAGATTTAACTCCCAGATAGGTATCTTAACATTTTCCTTTAGAAATCATTGGTACAATTCATAATTACTTTTTACATCGCAAGTAATCATTCTACCACCACCATGTTTCACATTATGCTGGAATGTAGTATTTTAATTTCTCTAGCCATAATGCTTCTAATTTAATCCTTTTTTATTCCTTTATTTTTCCCAGCAATAATGTACTTGATTGTCCATGTGCTACATGATGGACAATTATGTTCTTTTTGAAGAGCAGTGGCTTTTTCCATACAACCCTTCCAAGCAATGTTAGTGTCAGGCGTCACGCCAGATGGTGGGTTTATCCACTATCTGACAACCTGGCACGGCGTCTGAGTACGGCTTGAGTGCACAGCTGACTCTTCCTGTATCTGGCGCCCGCATGCAAGATCGTGCTGCAGGCTGCTTATTAGTAATCAGGATTCGGATCAGACTCAGCTGTGCGTGCTGTTTTAAAAGTGAGTCGGGCGATCAATCCGGGCCGGGTAATTAGCTCTGCCTCCATACGGTAAGCTTGGTTTTCCATCTCTTGGCACGGCGATCGTTTTGACCTGCTGCGGCTCGAGCTGCCGTTATGGGGCTTGGTAATCAGGGTTATTGGATACGTGGGCTTCGATCTACCTGCTAGGCACGTCCCACGGCTGGGGCCTATATACCGCACAATGCACTGAAACGGGGATTGCGCTCCAGCCGTCCTCGTAAGACGCCAGAGAAGGTGAGGGACAAAGGTATCCACCTGCCCTTAGTAGAGGGTAGGTGGCGTATGAGATGGACCTCAGAGGTATTCGGCAGGGTTTAGATTGTCAGTGTAGGGGCAGTTAGCTGCATCTCTGCGCCGCCCAGACTCCCTCAGCACCCCCTGCGCACCCCGTGTAGTCGTCCAGGCAGTGCCGTACCTAAAGGGTCCACACAGGGTACCGCAGGTTCACATTGCATATGGAGGGTCATTGTCTGGGTCTGTCCCTGCACTGCACCCTGCCGGACCTTGCCAGGGCTCCCCTCGTCAAAGTGGTTGGCCAGGACATCCGACCGTATAACAGGTGTCCACGTAGGTGTGGTTGGTCGGACCGGTCTGCTGGCTGTAAAATCAGGTCCACTTCACCCTGGATGTGTCCTAAGCTGTCCCCACGTGTCCTAGCCTTGTCGGCCTCTGGGGGTTTGTCTTTTGTTTTATTTTTGAGCTTTAATTGGTATTTTGTTTTCGTTCTTTTTTGGTTCCCTTATTTATGTTAAACAAAGCCTTATTCATGAAACTGTCTGCATTTGGGTCCTCCTTTTACACCTCGCCCCCACTTTCATGACAGTTAGAGAGGCCTTTAGTTACTTAGAAGTTACCTTCAGTTCCTTTATGAATTTGTGGACTATTACACACCTCGTTATTGGAGTGACTTTTGTTGGTCAGCAAAGTAACAGTGGTTTTGAATTTCCTCGGTTTGTACACAATCATTCTGACTGAGGATTGGGAACAGGATGTCAGCTCATTGGTTCAAAACACCCAACTCCAAATTTTATTTTCAAATGAACTAATAATCCTAGAGGTTTGCATACTTTTACCACTCACATACTTCTCATATTGAATAATCGTCCTTCATAAATTACAGACCATTTTTGATTTCTTTATTTAATTGGATTCTCGTTGTCTACTTTTCTGTGGGATTTGTGTGAAGATGTTTTAGGTCATATTTGCACAGAAATACAGAAACTTTTAAAGGGTTTCACAAGAAAATAGTTATTTAGTTACTTTCCTAGTCGAACATGCTTCCTCCAAGACATATGAAGCCAGAAATGTCATCACTCCCACCCACAGAGCGGCACCAATTATGCACTGCTGGACTCTTGGCCACAGATGGCTATGGCATTGAGAGGGATTGAACTTGGAATCATTAAAAACATTTTTCTGTTTTGCCACTCGGGAGCATCTCCAACGCTAGACAAACAGATGAGATTGCATGTACAAAACAGTTGATAACCCTTGCCATTGATAAACAGAAGGGAAGAAGAGAACAGAAAGGAGAAGTAGAGTCTGTAAGAAAGTGGTTGGAAAGAGTCAGAGGTAAACGAGGGTAGATAAGTGTAGAGAGTGGTGGATAGAGTGGAGGGAGAGAGAAAAGAAATGCATAACAATTGGAGAACGTGAACAGCAATAGATTATATGAAGTGCTTCCACAGCAGAGAAGGGATAGAAGCAGATAAAGGAACCCCACTTAAAAATGGCATATAAGCCCAATTCATTTGAAAGTTTATTCAATGACAGCATCTCTATTCAATGTGCACAGCTCAACATCACAGTCATGCGAGGTCACATACACACATACAAAGTGAGATCAGAAAGACAGAAAAACAAATAAGTCGAGAGTGACTGTGTGCGTGTGCGTGTGTGTGTGTGTGTGTGTGTGTGTGTGTGTGTGTGTGTGTGTCTGAAATGGATAGTAAGGCATCTGGATCAGTGCAGGGCTGCAGAAGAGCTTTGATTTATGACAGAGGATTACGGATTGTGCTAAAGCCAGCCTTCATGCCTTTAGGGCCTCACACTTGTCTATCTGCTCAAGAGGGATAACTGAAAACAACAGAAAATGAGGACGATTCAACCAGCACTGAGGCAGAGAGTCTTCACTTCGGTTGCCAGTTTGAGTCTGCATTTTTATCTTTAAGCTTTCTGCCTGTGCACCTAACGTCCTTGGGTTCATCTTTGAGCTTTGTGTGTGATCTCAGCAAGGAAAAAGATCTGTCTGACCTTCAACCTATAGGCCTAATGTGCAGTGTTATCAGCAGTAGCTGTGACAGACCCAGAATAATTAGTCAGCTACATTCAAATGCATCTCTGCACTTAAATAGCTCACTACAATCAGTTAACCGGTCATGCAAGAATTTCCTGAATTTTCTACTTCAATACTCCTACTGAAATTGTGCTATCAAACACCCTATTATGTTCATACATTCATATTCCCAGAAAAAAAAGCAATTGAAAGTGTACTATGGGTATACTTGCTTTTTTGCCTTACTACATCCTGCATATTAATTTGCAGATACGAAAAGGCTCTGCACAGTGCACACAAACCTATAAAAATGTTGGAAAAAACCAACTTTATACCTCTGCAGTGAACAAAACAAGGAAGAGTGAGAGAACATGCACTGCAACAGAGAAGTCAGAATGACCCAAACAACGGATTATTAACTTGTTGATGCTGTTTCTCTGTGGTCTTTTCGTGCGTCTTGTATCTGGATTGTATCCTGTAAGACTTTAACCACATTTAACCACGTACCTAACACTTAAATCCATTTCCAGACAGCCAGAATGAAATCTGATTGCTGAATTCTGCATAATACGTAACTTCCTACATGTTATTACTACATATGATTCCTGTGTAATAAACATTTATTTAATATGTCACTACAGTTACTCTTAAAATGGTTTGAACAATCAGATTCAAATCAGATATATGTGTATCTTGGTATACAATATGAAACTCAAAAGCACAAAAGAACCTAGTATAAAAAATTTGATTAGTCATTTTAACTCAAATATTTAGACAAAGTGTAAAATGTTATCTAATTAAGGTGCAGAACTAAATTTAACTAAACCAAAGCCTATGGTATATGGTCAGCCCCTAACAAGGCAGATGAACAAACAGATGAGGTGGGCAATATGCAGACTTAACCATGAACCAAGATGCTGCCCACAGGGAGTCGGCCATGACATATCCAGAGGAAGCAGTCATGGCTGGAAGCCGGTAGAAACAGGTGATCATGCCCTTAAGTGAAGACCGCCGCATACCTAACAAAACCCATGACTGATGGACTAACCTCAATAGCAGCACACAAACCAGTGAGATTCAGCTTTGGGAATGAGACTAGTTCAGTTGGTAGAGCAACAGTTTAAACCTAAGCCTACCTGGATGATCATGTTGAGATCTGTTACTGGTATATGTGAATCAAACACAGCAGTGCTGCTGGAGTTATAAACGCCTTGGTGTCACTATTGGAGAACAGATGAGCTACTGTCTCATCTACAAAGTGGAGAAACAAGGAAGATATGTCTAATATCCCTGTCTCACATAGCAGTATTTTGGCCTGGGCTGTCATTGAAAGGCCTTTTCCCATGCTTACTTGAGTTTACTCTGAGTGTCCTGGTCATGTCATAGCTTTCTCTGGCCTTTTTTTGTGATAATGGGAGGGCGTGGCCTAAATACTGCGAACCCTGGAAAAAATCGAACATGTTTGATTTTTTCCGCGCTTGATGACGAGACCCACTTTGTAGACTTTAGCCTCGTTCACACATACACGGTTGCGCCAGAGTTAACCGAGATAAGCCTTATTCAGGTTTTACCTGCAAAAATCGTGGTTAAGCATTTAGGAAGGTCCGGAAAATTATGCAAATTTGGCTCTGCCCCCTAAGCTGAGATCATAGGAAATCGAGTTTAACTGTTTGCACACAGGACTCTTTGTCATTGGTTTGTTTGTATGTCAATCATAACGATGTCAGGAAATAGAC
>JAVSBU010343905.1:0-10442 GCA_033118015.1 Loricariichthys derbyi | reverse complement strand
GCCTGAAGGACCCCTTTTTCATGCAGTTACCACAGTGACCCACAGGTGGCTCCAATTTAACATGTACAACAAATTTCTTTTGGTGAAATCAATTACATGTTCATCTCTGTTACACCAGCTTATCTGTCGTAACGTCGAGCTGTCGTTAAACAGGTCGTCGTTAAGTGAGGACTTACTGTAAAGATTTATTTGAAACAATGTATGACAACTATAATTGCGTTAAACTACATGCAAGTAATAAATATGTTTAATAGGGCTGTGATAAATATCGTCTATAAGACCTTACTTGTTGTTTTATGTGCAAACTGATGTTATCAAATATGTAAAAAAAGAGTCAAAAATCTGCCTTAAGAGTTCATATATTCACTGCATCATTGTACCCATGAAGGAGAGGCTACTATGAATACACAATAAGCACATGCAGTGTACTAGCCCGACAAATCAAGCTATCCGTCTACCTAAAAGTGCATGAGAGAAGTTAAAAGTGACTGAACAAACTGTGCCAGGAGACAAAATAAAGACACCACCAGACTTGCAGTCAGATGATACTCAAAAGACGCAGTTTGCAAACTAATGTCGGTTTACATCAATGTTGAAAACCAGTTGATGTAAATCACTGTGCAGAACTTCGAGTCAGCTGTCCTAAACCAGCCAAGGTACCAACAAAAAAATAAAAAAAATAAATAAAATAAATAAATAAAACACACAAGGCTAAAAGTTAGATTAATTGCATAACTTTTAAATTACCTTTATAACGTACTACATCTCAGTGATTTTTAAATGATACATTTATAGGATCTACATCATAAACTGATTTTGTTGTATCCAGTAAAGAAATAGTGCCAACACATTGTGCAAATCTAAAACACACCGAGCCAAACATTATGACTACACACAGATGTAGCAAATAACATTATCTTATTACAACAGTACATGTCAAGGTCTGGGCTATATTAGATGGTAATGATCGGATGTGGGTTAAACAGTAAGAAGCAACTTTAAAAGGGGCAAACCGTTATGGGCAGACAACGGGGTCAGAGCAGCCCAGAAGCTACAAGTTTTGCAGTGGTCCTAGTCATTATTGCTGAGAACCTATTGACAGTAGATTGAGGAGGGACAAACCATGGCCCAGTTACAGGGCAATGAAGCACAAAGGCTAATCCGCATGCAAGGGCAACAAAGTCCCTTTCCTAATTTCATTCAAGTACAAATTTATGCCACAGTTTAAACTCCGTTGTATTAAACTCCTATTTCCTGCATAATGAACGAGGATCTAAATAACAAAAATTTGAAAGAAGTCAGCCTCAGACAACATGTATTGGTATAGCCTAAAGAAAATGGCCATTAAAGTAATTAAATAAACAAAAATTTAGGCATGACTAATTATTTAATGAGTACTATTAAGGGATGCACCAATACTGAATTTCTTGAGCAAGTTTCTATGAAAACTGATTATTAGCACATTTTTGTGGCTGATACCAATATTAAAATGAACTAGAGAGGTGCATTTCCTGCAGAAATTGCAAGTGTGATTGCCATGATGCAAGTGCTGGGTCAGGGTGCTCCTCGGTCCATGCATGCCGATTTTCATGTTTCTAGCTCAAAAACTGTCAGAGTTATGGCCATCTGAATTTGGCCGTAATGTTAGGGTCAACAGGAAACTTTTCTCACGTTTTCGCGTATCGTGCGTGAATGCGACATTAGATTTGTTAGCTGTGGACAAGCAACCATCTCCCAAGAACTCTGCATGTTTTGGTGTTTGTCCTGTGTCTATATCTCGTAAACTGTAGGGGGAGCACTGAAAGAGTGTGCTCAATGCTTTTCCTACGGGCGGATATTGTGGGCATGGTCAAAAGTGACCGGAGTGCCCGATCACGCCGTGACTTCAAGTGCCGGGTCAGGGTGCTGCTCGGTCCATGCTTGCCGATTTTCGTTTTCCTACCTCAAAAACAGAGTTACAGCCAGCTAAATTCGGCCGTAATGTTAAGTCAGTGGGAAATTTTTCTCGCGTTTTCACGCATAGCGTGCAAATGCGACATTAGATTTCTTAGCTGTGTACAAGCAACTGTCTCCGTAGAATTCTGCACGTTGAGGCATTTGTCCTGTGTCGATGTCTTGAAAACTGCGGGGCAAATTAAGCGTCAAAAAAACGGACAAATAACATTGCGCCCAATGGCTTTACTATGGGTGGAAATTGTGGCCCTGGTAAAAAGTGACCGGAGTGCCGGATCACGCCGCGACTTCAAGTGTCGGGTCAGGGTGCCCCACGGTCCATGCATACCGAACTTGATGTTTCTATCTCTAAAAGTGTCAGAGTTATGGCTGTCCGAAGTTGGCCATAATGTTAAATCAATGGGAAAATTCTCACGTTTTCAAGTGTAGCGTGCAAATGCAACGTTCGATTTCTTATCTGTATACAAGCAACCGTCTCCAGAGAATTCTGCACGTTTCGGTGTTTGTCCCGTGTTGATATCTTGAAAACTGCTGGCGAAATTATGCGTCAAAAAAATGGCTGAATAAGAAGACAGATGACCTTCGGATAACAATAGTGTCTATAGGCAATCTCACTAATAATTTAACATTTCTGTATTTACAAATAGTTCACATATATAATCCATATATTGACTGCTGTTAAACTGTAATTCATTTTGCCTAGCAATAAATCAGTAAAGCAGACATGAGGATTACTGCAAACAAACCCATTTTTTCTTGTTGTGAACTGCAGCTTTTCTTTTGTTTTATTTTCTAACATGTCTTTAAAAAGATTAGAATCTTTTTTAGTACTGAATTGGTACAGGCAGCTACACGTTGTATAAGAAAGCTTATCAAGTCAACAGAAAGAAGATGACTGAATACATAATTATATAGCAACATCAGATACTTTGCTTGATAAATTAAGCAATAATACACGAGTACATGATATATCCATTTTATCAGGACCCCACTGTTAATACATCAGACTATGGCTTTCAGACGAGGAACATTCAGAGTGACATTATCGTGCAATATTGGCACTCCCAGAATGTCTCTCAGCCAATCAAATTGTGGAGCTAGAACTAATTGTGGTATAAAATATAACAAATATAATTTATAATATTGTTTAAAATTCTAATATCAGACTTGTGACAATAACTAACAAAAAACTATATTGGCAAATATACTTTCCACCGATATACCGTGCTTAACTATTACTTTTACTATTATTTGTTACTTTACTCATCTCTAGTAATAATGCAGTGTTAAATCCATTTTCTCCAATTTGCAAGGAGTTATACATCAATACACAGGCGAAACAAAACAAAACTCGCTTTCAAATCTGACACATGACAGATTATTTGCCTAAGCTTCTTAGGCTTGTGTTTATGAGCTCAAAAAAGAGGATGATGTCTTACAACATGGCCATGCTGGATTTGTTACATAGCATTTATCAGCTCAAAAGAACACTGTCATCCCACAGCTTTAATGAAACACTGTCAACCCTTTCAAAAATGAAGTGTCACCATTACCAACTTTATTAGCAGAAACATTCGTTTTATCAGAGCCAGGATTCTTTGTCAAACAGGTTTAACTGTTGGTAATCTGGCTCATAAATATGCAACTGACAGAATTATGAAGAGCACTGGGAGACCCACGTTTTAGAGCTGCCGTGTTGGACCCATGCCACTGTAAGCCTGATGGGCCTTTAAGATGCTGAACAGTAGTTCGAGTAAATGTGAGCCATACATTGTTGCATAGCAATCTTCAAATCATAGCAAAACAATCTGCAGAAAAGCCTGGAGCATAGAGTTACATAAAAAGCCACAGCTCATTTTGCCAGGCTAGAACTGGGTTAACCTGGAAACATCGTGCCTTAAAGGTAATAAATAATTTTGCATATGTTAATTAGCACAATTTTGTTTCTTTAACACCAGTTATCCTATCCTAGCTCCGTTCTAAGTTATTAGCATAGAAGTTGAGTTTGCATTTGGCGAAGGTTTACGAGCTGGAACACTGGAACCATGCAAGTGCTTTTTGGACGGTTACATGCTCTACCCTGCAAGACAAATTCATGCCGCTCACCGCAAGAGCCATGTAATGGAAGTGAAGGATGTCTTTCTTCCTTGAATCCACTTCCACAGCTGCAAGAAAAGAGCAAGAAACATAGTCACTTTTTAAATTCAGCACTACAGGGCCAATATGAACCATATTTGCAGTATCAGGTTATGTCACCGTATATACAGTATGGCCTAACTAGGGAGTTCAGGACACGGTTCAAGCCACACTGAGCTGGACAGGTTTAAAGCTTTAAGTACAAGTTCAACTGCAGGTGAAAGACCTTTAATCAGCCTTGAATCCCTCAATGCAAAACCTTCTGGGATGTCACATGACCCTCCACATTCTAAGAACAGCAATATAACAGTGAAACCCAAACATACTTCTCACTTAAACATGGCTTTGCTGAACGTATGGAACAGAGATCCTGAATACAAAACCCTTTTTCCGTTCTTTCTCACCCAACAAATTTTACAACCATAACAGACATAGGCAAAACGGACTATTGATTTAACACAACGAGCTGCAGTAGCATTTCCCCCAGGCGACTTAAAGTTCATGAATACTGTTCCTGTGGACAAACGATATGCAGTACAGATAATAAATCATTGCTGGTCTTTCTACTGTTTATGTTTACTTTGCCAAAGTTTCTCCACCTCTATATAAAATGGGTGGCTCTTCACACTCACTCATGTCACTTTCTCCACCCATATCAAAACTGGGTTTATATTCTCATTAAATCAGAGGTCGAGTTCTAAAATGGATGTTACATATTAAATAGAAAGCACGTTAGGGACCAGCTAGTTTGTCAGTCTTTACAGACCCAGACATTCATAAAGTCCAGCACTTGAGCCAGATAATGTTCCAAATTTAGCAAGTTTAATAAATGAATAAACATTTACCGCGATAACCGTTTCTTTTGATAATACTATTCACATGTTCTGGCCACCTCATAGTACTGTTTCATGCAACATTGATCTCGCTATTGAAAAAAATACACTTTTTTGTGGCCATGGCACATTTTTGGCCAGGTGGTTACAATACTGTTGATTAAACAGTTATTTAATAGTTATATTTTGCTTGAGCACACAGACTTTTAATCACTGCATGAAGAGTGTACTCACTTCCATTTAAATATTGATTACATCATTAATAATCTATTCAAATTTTCAACCTCCCAGCCAAACTAACCCTGTCTGAAGTGTACCCACCCAGCTTCCATGCCAAACTCCACCTTCATCCTCTGACTCAAAATAAAAAAAAGCTGAAACTGGCTTGTGGGCTGCATCCCAAACTGCATACTAAAGGTTATTTCAAAATTGTAACAATAAGGGAAATACTAATTACAGTAATTTAAGTCAATTACTACTTTAGTCAGCAGTGTGTCATAGGAAACACATTGATAGTATTAGATAAATTAACAAGAGTATAATGGGCTCATTTTTCCCATTTCTTTTGGAAAAAACCAGGCACCAGTAATGATGTACACAAAGTCTGTTCAGAGTTTCACCAAACTCACTAAATCCCTGCATACTGTTATTACTTTATTCAAGAAATAAATTGTTTAAGGGTAATTTTAGTATTGTAATTAGTATAATGTCAAGACAAAAACTATGTGCAAATGACACAAAAATTCATCAGAGATACTACTGAAAACAAAAACGATTCATGAGTGATTGAAACGACTGATAATTTCATTTGACGGATGCCAAAAATCCACTGAAAGACAGTATTACGAAGAATATGGATTATCAGTCAGGTTAAACAAAGACTAAAGGAGTAAATGTGAACCAGATTAGATAATTATACTTTAGCTGAGAGAGTATCTACAGATAGTAGGGGATAAGTAAAAGAGTACTACTTGCAATAGGATGGGCACATACACCTATGAGTCTACCCTAGTCACTTCCCAAATTGGCCATGCCTTGTACACCTCTAGTGGGGCGCATCCTTATCAGATGCCCAAATCCCCTTACCTGGCTCCTGTCCATACAAAGCAGCAGTACTTTAAGCTCACCCTGGATTGCCCGATCACAGAGTGTGCCTAGCAATCCACCGGAGAATGGTCATTAGGGCCACGAATAAATTCTTTATAGCTTGTTACAAATTGAGTAGCTAAAAGTTATACTCACAAACATGAGTGACTTGCAAAAAAAGTCTCTAAACACATCAACAGAGTTATTTCTCATGTGTACCACCACCATGTCCTGCAGTGCCAAATGCTAAAGCCCCTTTGACACAGACGGTTTAGTCGGCGGGTAGTACATAGACCGAAGTTCGCGGTAGTTCCGGTTGTTTTCATGGTGGAAAGGGGTGGAGCAAATTGGCCGGCGTTTTGATCGCCATATAACGCCGCTAAATCTGCCGAATAAAGTGATGTTTTGACGCCGTAGCATCCGGCACACGTCAGGCAACAGGGATTAATACACAGTTCTATCCCTTACAAATGCATGTTAAAATGTGGGTGAGAACAGCAGTGTTCTGCTGCTGCTTAAAAAGCCCTGTATACCATTGGTTAAGGATTTTACACAGGCAAACAGATCATGCATTACTACAGGATCATTTGCGTATTTAGGCACCGCCCCTAGAGTATCCAGTGAGAGTCATGACTGACTGACTGACTGACTGACTCACTCACTCACTCACTATCACTCACTATCACTCACGTACGTACGTTCTGGAGTTGATACAAAAGCTGTAAGGATTTATTTGACCAAGAAACCTTTTGGAGATGGACACTGATGAAGCTGAGGGCATTAGACAACAAGCACCGTGGTGGAACTTTGAGGTGAGGTCTGCATGCAGCACGCTAGTGTTTTTATACTGATTGTACTGTTGACCGTTTGTAACACTGTTTTAACCGGGAGGTAACGTATAGAACTGCATACTGTCCGTTAGCGCCACCGTTTTGATCGCCTCTGTCGCCGGGTACACCGTTGAGGGCTCTATACGCCGTTAATTAGGGATACAACGCCGGGCGCCGAATAACGGTGGTGTAAACTACGACAATACAGGAAGGGAAAGGATGAAACGGCGATTAAAAAGAATCAAACTCCATTACGCGTCTTCTCTGGGAGTGCTCCCGGAATTATTCAACACTAAGCCACGCCCCCTAGCGCCGGCGTTAACAATGGTGTTTGATCCCCAAGATAGCCCGGAGGAGCCAAAAACTCTTCCGAGAGCTCTTACCGTCTATGTGTAAACGGGGCCTAAGATACGAAATAAACAACTCCCTGACAATTACCTACTAAATCTAAGGTGGGGGTTAGCCACAGATCGGATAAAGGTGGAGGTCGCAGTAAGGAAATATTCAGACCAACAGTTATGTCCACATTTTTGTGGACTCTCATTAGTTATGGTATAAGGTAGCATTAAGGTCAGTTTAAGGTTTAAAAATCTGTATGTTAAAGCAGGAATTAAGATTCAAGTCCAATTAAATATGGAGTAATAAAATAAAATTGTGTTTTAGCGTTTACCAACCCCACATGCACACAAGTCACTCAGACAGAGAGACGGCACTCAAGCATTCTCGTTAGCATATTAAACTAAGCCCAGACCATTGTGTGATTGGTCTGATGCTAAAACATGCTAATTAACAGTTTGTGTGCGCTCATCTGTTTCCTCTTAAAAGACACGAATTGGGAGAGTGTGATTACAATGATAAAACACAGATGTGAGGCGTGACGCTCCACATACGGGGAGCCAGGCCGCTATTTTAGGATCACTTTCCTTAAATAAAGCCCTGAACACACATACTGGCACTGAAAATATACAACGCTACCCAAGAACCAATCCCCCGTGTGACCTCAGCGATGTGGACCACGTCACTCCTGACGAAACGCTAACCTCATAAAAATGATACAGTAATAGAATCTCCAGCGAGAAGCAATCCAGCTCCAGCCACCGTCCAGCAATGAGTCATTTCATTAGGAAACTCGAATCCCAGCTGAGCCGTTTCCCTTGTGCTGCCACAAAGACCCTGAAAATACACAGATCTCAAATTCTGGGTGCTTGTTCACGAAGAAAGCAATTAGGGCAAGATTTTAAAAAAAAATTAATAGTGTGCGCTCAGGAACGTGTGAATGAGTGAGGACCTGTGTGAGGTAAGGACACTCATTGTTGAATCCTGACAAAAGTCTTCCTCCTGCTGTGGCTAGATGTAACTAAAACAGACTGATAAACACAGGTGATGTCAAGGATTACACTTAAGAGTTCTGGGATGGCGCCGATGACTGCATTCCTACACTCTGAGCTAGGAGTGATGGCTTGGAGGGTTAGTGTGTGTCTGTGTGTGTGCACGTGTGTGTTCAGTGCAGGAAAGGATGGCAGGTTCATCATGGATCTGGAGCTCCTAAGCACATGACAGACAAGTTATACTGTAAATACACACACTTCATGTCTCAGCAAATAATGTACAGGACAGGAAATAGTGGACACGTTTCTACATACTTTCATATATGAACATAACATGACACCAATATCTCTCTTAACAATCAAGTGAAAGGCCTCAGTGACGAAAGACAAACTACTTTGTTTGAGTTTGTGGTGCATTCAAACCATCAATCTATGAACAAGCAGAACGAGCCAGGAGACTTGGAAAGAGCAAGAGCACTTTTCCCTAGGTAACACAGCACCCTCTACAGCACCACTCAAACGCCTCCAACTGCTGCAGACAACAGTCAAACCTGTATGGTAGCCTTGCCTTAATTAACCTTTGTACAACAAGCAGCTTCTTTTTAAATGCACTAATATGCAAGCCTGTTAGATAGTTAGTCAAGATGTATAACCTCTAATTACTATGATGCAACTTAAGCAGTGACTTGCATAGTCCAATCGAAACTGACAACTTGCTAGCTCACTACTTGAAAAGATTTTTAAAAGACACTCATGTACGCAGTTTTATAGTTGCAGATTAGTCCCAGGCTGATTTTACAAAGACTGAGGATCTTGCGTGGGTCACTAGTTGCAAAACTGAACTGAAACAATATTTCAAAGAACCCTTTGGAGATGAGCCAGAGGCGTTCCTGTACTTGTTTTCTGCTTCCTGTTTGGTACTGGAGGGAGTTCACCTATTGGGTGGCGACAGTGTTCAGGTTCATTTGTGTGCCAAGCAGCCCCAGCGAGACTCTCATGATTTTATTCCAACTTTGGAAATGCATCTATGACTGGGAAATTGCTCAAAAACTAATGGTGTAAGGTAAGCGTATGAGTTTGCTAAAACTGAGGGTCTTGCATGGTACCTAATTGCAATACTGTAAATAAATTCTTTTTGAGAATACGTCCCATCATGACTGCTTCATCTCACCTCAAGGCCAAGTTTCACAGCTGGTAAACCACACATACTGTGTGCATCAGTGTGATGAATTGAGAGAGAACCCCAACTTTTGTCCCCTTTCAACAGTGACCACTGGGACCTGCGATTTTTGTCACACTTGAATTTTGTTTGTTTCTTTTAAACAGAATATATTTAGTGTCCAAATCAACCTTTTTTGCTGTAGCTTTATACTGCAAAGACTGTTGCACTACTATACATTGCTTTAGTTTTACATAGAACTGCAATAAAGCATGCAAAACGGTAAATATAAAATTTATTTATTCAACTTTTCTATGTATAAAATACAACACTGCACAATATGACAAAGTAGCACAAAGTACAAGACTTTAAAGTGCAGCACAAATGCAATGCTACCTCTGTCCAACATCTCTGTAACCCCATCTGTTACAGAGAGAACCATACATTAAGGCCAGACTTTTTTAATTAATTGTTTGGCGGATCGGCCAATGTCAGTTTTTCACATTTTCGGGGGGAAAAAAACCAAAAAAAAAAAAAAAAAACGTTGAAAACGGCAATTAAAACTCGCGCCATCATTATGTGCCGTCGTCATCACTGACGGATGCATAGAATGTACCAAAATCTGTGTTCATCATCACGAACGCATGTGCAGATGAAGCAAATGGGCACTAAGCAGACATTTCAGCAAGATCGCCTGGCATAAATAAAGCTGAACCCTATTAGACGTGCATCAGAGCCGCGCCGCTATGTGGCAATAAGAACCCGCTGATCGCGGCCACTTAAACACCACGAAAAGGGCTGAAGCAGCTTCTTCGTTACACCAGTGTTGCCAACTTAGCAACTTTTTCGCTATATTTAGCGGCTTTTCAGACCATCTAAGCAACTTTATTTTTTAGCGACTAGCGATGAATTAAGCTACTTTTTGTGGTGTTATTGGAGACTCTTGGAGACTCTGAGATGAACTGCGCATGCCCAAAGCCGCCACATAATGAATGCCAACAGAAATTATACGCATCTGCCAGAAAAGTGAGTAAACTCACCTCTCACATTTGCTGTAGCTTTAGCGGTCATTTATTTGTATTTTTTGCTTTGATATTGTTCTGAATGTATGATACGG
>JAVSBU010343894.1:0-10443 GCA_033118015.1 Loricariichthys derbyi | reverse complement strand
GTGTGTGTGTGTGTGTGTGTGTGTGGGTGTGTATATATATATATATATATATATATATATATATATATATATATATATAAACATGTGTAGCAGTAAGACAAAACATTTGCAGTGTACTATTGTCATACTTCCTTGGGCACAGCATGCACAGAGCTATGGACACACTGCACTGCAGGAAAAAATGATATTTTCACAAGTTTCACACACCCCATTCACACATCCATCTCACAGCAGGGCTTTTTCTAACACTAGCAGTTGTATGATTTCAATCAAATGCTGTACAGAGTTGCTTTTTACTATAAATTACTTTCATGATGGAACTCTTTTATATACTGTAATATTGATTATATTATGAAGATAATAGAGTAATATTTAACATTACACATAATTCCTGTTTCTATTTAACCCAATTAAGCAGCTTCATCTTCATTCAAAAATTATAATTTATTTCTAAATTCATTAAATATTTGTTAGGCATATTCGTTATTTGAATGTGAAACATATTATTAGCAAATTATGCTTTAGTCCTATACTAACAAAATGTTCATTTAAAATGAAGGCTTTTCTTAAGTGAGTTGAAATTCATGCTCAGAATCCTTGTGATATTTGATAGGTGTTGCATAATCAACTTGGCCCACTTTTTGCAAATATGCACCATTGTTTCACAAAGCCAGTATATACAGTAAATTACATTTAAAAAACATGGGAAAATGCAGCTATACAGCATTAGAATTAGTAAATTAATTCTAATTGTTGTTATGAATAATAATAATAATAATAATAATAATAATAATAATAATAATAATAATAATGTCGGCGATTTAAACAATAAGGGCGATTTAAACAGAAATACATGTAAAGACCCAAGTGCAGACAGCATAAAATAAATATTTATTAAATAAACATAAGCAAACTGGAACCAAGGACTAAACCAACAAAAGGCAGCCATGCCGGCTGACCCCCTGGGATCCGCGGAGGTTAGAACGCACTGGACCCTATGGAGGACGCTTCCCTCGGCGGCTGGAGTGAAACAGGAGCAGGCCAATACCCCAGGCCTACAGGCACACCCACTCTACAGGAACCACTGCCAAGGGCCGGCGCCGGGCTGGTCCACCCCTTGTGGACCCTTCATTGCTGGCGTGGTCCGCACTGGGGAGCATCTCCTGTACTCCTGGCCGGTGGTACCTACCCCCTCTGGCCGAATCCTCGCAGGCTTGCAGTGATTCCCCGGGAGTGCCTCGGAGGGGGGGTATGAGACAGCAGAGGGAAGAGCCTGACCCTACTCTGTCTATAAAGACCTGGATTACCTCCAGGCTCCAGCCCGTACTCCTCCTACCCTCTACCAAGGGCAGGAGGTACCGGTGACCCTATCTCCCTCTGATTGTTAGGTCAGGGACGTGCCTCGGTCCATATTATAAGCCTTTTATAAGGAGTTACAGGTGAAACGAATTTAGGGCGTGATACAGCGCCAGCAGCATGGCCGCGTTAAGATCCCACGAAAGAGGCTGAACACAGCCTCTTTGTTACACAATATCAGACATAATTTATATACGTATAATAATTACATTATACTAATATTATATTTGGTGATAATAATGACAAGAGACTAATACTGATGATTATACAGGCCTATATTACAATTAATTATACAGTCAGAAAACATGCAAAATTGTTCCTATAGAAAACCATCATACCCGCTAAATTGGTCACTTTTTTGTATTACAGCCTGAAATCAAAACCCATTTCAAATATTTCTCCAGCTTTCTTTAAAAAAAAACTCCAATACAAATTTCAAGTAATAAGCAAGAACAGTTGTGAAAATATATAAAATTGAAAAACCAAAAGAAAATGAATAACTGAGTTGATCAGTTGAATAACAGAGTTGAAAGAGTGTTCAATCCCATAATTTTACATTTTAAATTTAAATTTAAAATTTTCTATAGGCACTGTGCTGCTGATATATCACAACAACAGCAGTGTTCATTGTTTTTCCAATCAATGGAGCTTGACAGTGACAGGATGATGGGACAGACTCTTCAGTGTACACAGTCCTTACACAGTGAAGGGTTTTACTGATCTCTCATCCTCTTGCCTCACACAGTGGTTCTTAGGTGGAAGAATGCTCTTTTGGTCACATTACAACGGTATTAAAATGACACCTAAACTTGACATTGTCACATTCGAGATATACAGCATGGCCAAAAAAAGGTCACATACTCTAATATTTTGTTGGACCACCTTTAGCTTTGATTATATTACACATTCGTTGTAGCATCTTTTCCACAAACTTCTGCAATGTCACAGCATTTTTTTTTTTTATTTGGCTAGAGTTGCAATTCATTTTTCTCCCAAGATCTTTGGACCCATTGAACAAAGTCTTCTCTAGAACATCCCAAAGATTCTCAGGTCTGGTCTGGACTCTGTGGTGGCCAATCCATTGTGAAAGTGATGTCTCATGCTCCCTGAACCATTCTTTAACAATTTGACGCTAATGATTCCTGGCAATATCATCTTGGAATATGTCCGTGCCATCATGGAAGAAAAAATATATTGTCGTTCAGTGTATTCAGGTATCAGCTAACCTCATTCTTTGGGCAGATAATATTTGCTGAACCTAAACCTGACCAACTGCAGCAGCCCCAGATCATAGCACTGCCCTAGAGCTGGTGACCTTTTTTTTGGCCAGGCAGTGTATAATAGGGGAAGACAAAAAAACTCTAACGCTAACGAATGTTGTACTAGCACAACCAGAGTATGGTTTGGTATGCAGTTTATTGTCATTCAGACTCGTGAGAATGTGATAATACAAAAAAAAAAACCCTTCAGTTATGCTAATGTGCTAACAAATGGACACCACATGCTAAACCAGATACTACCCGAATGCTATCATGAACAGATGACGTGCTGATGTTAAAGTACAATGTGCTAACGCTAACAGAGAGTGCTAAACAAACAGACATCGTCACAACCGCCACTCGTGCCACTGAAGGCCGCCCACACCTCACCGATCGCCCAGGCACGAGATCACGCATGCTCCAAAATCCTTGCATGCAACCACCTCGCTTCTGTGTTTATCTTTTTTGTCCCAGCTCATTTTCGCTGTGAAGACTTTCCCTCGCGCTTTTAGCACCATTAATCTCGCATTTTTGCCATGCTATATTGCACCATTTATCTCACACTTTCTACGTGCTAGATTGCACCATTTTGACCTTTTTTTGTTTGTTTTAGTTCACTCGCTGTATCCCCATTTCCTCCGTTTTCACCCTCCTTTTTTCCTGGCTCCTATGCATGCCGCGGTGGTGACGCTGCCAGTGGGTGTCCATTTTCCCAGGGTCACAGGTACCACCTCACCCGCCAAGGGGGGAGGTGGAGAAGGCACCAGGAGGTAACCTTCTTAGAGGCATTAGACAGCATAGGATCATTGGGCACCCCTGCGCATCTGTCACCACGTCGTTACGTCCCGTGTGCCCCCTAACCTCTGCCCCCAGCATTTAGGTCCTTCCACTACCAGTATCATGACAGACAATGAGCTAATATACAAAGAAATACAGAACAGAGTTACAAGGAACAATAAGATACTACCACATTGTCAAGTGTCGTGCCAATCGTGGGTTTCTCCACTATCTGGCAACCTGGCGCAGCCTCTGAGTACAGCTTTGAGCGCACAGCTGAGTCTTCCTGGATCTTCCATTAACAATCAGGACTTTATCAGACTCAGCTGTGCGCACCTCTTTAAAAGCGAGTTGTGCGGATCATTCCGTCGCCGGGTCATTAAGACTCCGACCTCACGGTAAGCTGCGTTACCATCCTTTAACCCAATGATCGGTTTGATCTGCCGCGGCTCGCGCTGCCGTTATGGGGCTTGGTAGACAGGGTTAGTTGACGCTATATGCTAGGCACGTCCTTAGGCTGGGGCCTATATACTGCACAATGCGCGCAAATGGGGATTGCACTTGCGGTGCATGCTCCAGCCGTGCTCTTATGGCACCAGAGAAGGTGAGGGATGAAGGTATCCACCTGCCCTTAGTAGAGGGTAGGTGGCGTACGAGCTGGAGCTCGGAGGTAACTCGGCAGGGCTTAGTGGTCAGTGTAGGGACAGTGCAGGCCATAAAATCCATTCTCTTGGACATGTCCTAAGCTCTCCCCACATGTCCTAGCCTCGTTGGCCTCTGGGGGTTTGCCATTTTGGCTTTGTTTAATTTTGGGGCTTTATTTGCTACTTTGTTTTTGTTCCTTTTAGTTTTCTTATTTATGTTAACTAAAGCCTACCCTTATTCATGAAGCTGTCTATGTTTGGGTCCTCTGTTTACACCTCACCTCCACTTTCATGACGCACATGACATAAATTGGCACATCAAAAAAGAGTACAGTGAAAAAGAGCAAACTGAGTGCAACAAAACAATGGCTCAGAGCCAGGAAAAACAAGGTGGTGTGCAGTAGAGAGACCAGATAAGGACAGAGTGAGGATATACATGCCATTCCCATCCCCAGGCCATTATATGTATAGATAATTAATATAATTAACTGTAAAAACATTTTATTATTAAGCAAAGTGTCCTGTATAGTGATGCACTTGCAACTTTAAGATATACAGGTACATCTCAAAAATTAGAATATCATGAAAAGGTTCCATATTTATGTCTCTCATTTCAGAAAGTGAAACCCATATATTATATAGATTCATAGCACATAGAATGAAACATTTAAAGCCTTTGTTTCTTGAAATTTTAATTATTGTGGCTTACAGATGATAAAAAGCCAAAATTCCGTGTTTCAGAAAATTTGAATATTACATAAGATCAATAGTGCATCAAGAGCCACTACACACAGACAAAACCTAGATATGGCCTACAAATGTCACATTCCTCATAGTCACTCCTGAACTGAATTGTCCTTAGCAATAATTCTGATCAAAAATTATGATACAATAGTTCATCAGTTTCTGTTCAATCTATTTAGATGTTTAGATGTTGGTTTAGATATTTGCTTTGTGAGCCATTGTAGGGTCCTAGCCAAAAAACAGATGGGTATGTGTGTGTTTACCCATCGCACATTGCATAGTAAACACATATTTTAGGACACACAGGAAACTGTATGTAGCAGAAAACTGACATGGACACTTGGAAGAAAGCACTTTAAACTGATTGATTGTTAATTGCTTTGAGGTGTGTGTGTGTGTGTGCGTGCGTGCGTGCGTGCGTGCGTGAGACCTAACCAAAATGGCATCTTTTATTTGATTTTATATGATACGCCTGAAAGCTGTCCTGTTACACAATGACTTCAGCACTCATTGGCACACTGGCATTACACATAATATAATATAATGGAACTCTTGGTGAAAAACTAAACTACAACAAATCTATTGTGATCTAAAAGTACTGGAACTGCTACTAGTGATGCAGCTTGGTTGTACGAAGTGCTCCTGTTTCTGTTCATGGAAGCAGACTTCTTCCAGAGCTCGTAAGGGCGGCCGCGCTGCATTTGCTGAGGCTTTACTGCCATTTAGTGGTGCAGCGTTGATGACTACATCTGTGTGTAAATGTTTAAAAGGTGGAAGCGAGGTCATAGTGGTGAGCTGGCATTAACGTGTGTTGTGAGTAAGGATCGCACGCCGCTGCTGCTCCAATCTCGCTTTCCATTGCATGTGTGGCATGCAGCAGCGGAGCTAGAGGTGCACTATTAACATCTCCTCTCTTTTTGTTGCAGATCCCACACAAGACACAAGGCACGTCCGCGCTGGTGTGTTCTTCCCACCCTTTTTGGGGCGCCGTTAGGATTTACATTTTCCACCCATTTTGCAGTGCCACACGCGCTATTAGGGGAATAGTGAGGTGAGCACACCAGCCTCCTAGCTAAAGGTGTTAAGAGGGAGTTCGGGAAGAAGGTACTGCCCTCCCTTTGTAGAGGGAGGGTGGAGTAGAACCAGGAGGCTCGAGATAAGACTGGTTGTAGGCCGTTATGGTAAGGGCAGTTTTATCCCTCTGCACCGTACGCCCCCCCCCCTCCGGCCCCGTCATGGATCCTGCCTGGTCATGTTGGTACGGTGACCGGGTGGATAGAAACCACATGGCAACAGCCAAGTAGATGGCCCCCGATGTGGCCATGTTGGCACCAGCAACAAATAAAGGGTTCATGTGAGGGCCTAACCAGGACTCGAGGTAACCCAAAGGCTGGGGCACTGCCTCAGGGGCTGTCACTACGCCGCCTGTCTTACCTCCTCCATTCATCCCTACCTGGCAGGGCCCACCGACGGCCATTGGGCATGTCCTCGTCGTCCAGTGCGTCCTAGCTTCCGCCGATCCGGGGGTTGACCAGTAAGGTATTTTATTTTGGTCGCTTTTCTGTTTTGTAGCTTTTGGTTTGATATCTTTTAGTTTCTGTTTGTTATGAGTTAATAAATCGACCAGTGTTTATGAAGCTGTCCTGCATGTGGGTCCTCTCTTTTACATCTCACCCCCACTCATAACAATAACTATGCTAAAGAGTCACAAAACGTTATAAAAGTGCTGATCCATAAGCATTTCTATTCCAGTGTAGAAATGTGTGGCACATAAAGTGTGGCACATATCGCTGCATCCTCTTAATGCAGAGCTCTAGTTGATGAAAAAAATATATAAATAGAAATAGATTTTGCTATGGAAACAGATGTTTCCAAGAATAACTGATGCCAAGATTTAGCAAGTCCAGAAATCAGATAATGTTATCAATGATCTTTTAACAGGGCTAGAGAAAATAACATAGAAGGCATGGAAGGATGTTTTTGAGATTATTCTTGTCATCTACAGAGCACCAAACTGCACTGAGCTGACTGACACACGTTTAAAGAACATAAAGCCATCAACATGTCATTAAATATTCATTTTCTGAATACACACTTGGAATTCTTCCCTGCTGATCTTAGTGCAGTCATTAATGAGAACATTGTGACCATGGGAAATTGTATTGTATTTGGGCAATTGGAGCCTAATGTCTAATTGTGTTCAACTAGACATTGTCTATCATAATATCACCTTTTTTTCAGGAAACAAAACATCTGAAAAAAGTTGGCCAGTGTATTCAGTCATTTAAATGTCTGTGATGTCACAGACCGTAAAAAATTAGGCACAGGAACAGTGAACTGTAGCAACAAAATGGAAAGTGGAGTAAAAAAAAATCTTTTCAAATAACCTCAAGTAAAAGTAAAACATATTTCAAATAAAGATTACTCTAATATGCCCCCACAAAGGTTAAGTAAGTGAAACAAAGTGAATATAACATGTTACTACCCACCTCTGAGATTAAGTTAAAGGTAAAGTCAATTAATCAGTGAACAAATGAATGACTGAATAATTCCTATACATTTTATTTGATCTTTAAATTTAATAAATATTTATTTCAAAAACCTGCTGTTTTATCAGTTTAGATAGGATACAATCTGAATAACTGATGGCCTTATAACATCTTATGTAAATGTTTGATCTTGGTGGGACTCCTGATAAAGAACCAGAGGCTTGACTATAAACCAATATTAAAAATGAAATATCAGTTGAGTAGGTTCAGACTCTAATTAAACCAGCCACTAGGGGTCACTATCCAGTGTATCTTCTGTGCCGGTCCCAAGCCCGGGTAAATGGTGAGGGTTGTGTCTGGAAGGGCATCCGACGTAAAACACTTTGCCAAATCTAACATGCGAGTTCATCTAACTGACATCACCGTTAGTCGAAGACCACGAGGAGGGAAATGAGTGACGAGACAAGAAGAGAGGAAGAAAGTCAAGAGTGTAGGACTGAGGGTGGCAACTCTGTAGTTGTCAGGAAGCGGACGGGGAGGAGGACCAGGGAGGGGATGTATGGATGCAGTTGGAGAGGATATGGTGGTGGTTGGTGTGGGGACGGAGGATGTGGAGGACGGGGTGGGAGGGAGGAGGATGGCTCGCTGTGGCGACCCCTGAAAAGGGAAAAGCCGAAAGAAAATGAAGAATTAATTAAAATGTATGAGCCCTTCTGGTGAAAAACCATATATGCGACATTTTTTGTAAAAACAAAACACTTTATGCATTCATGACCTTGTTTGATGTCCTTTATTTAATATTCGCCATCTGCAACAGTTTGTTAATTAGGACTCAATTCTGCTCACACAGAAAAAGTGTTTATCTCCGCAGGCAAAAATGAACGGACCTGCAGTTAAGCACGGCTGGGAAAAAAAAGAAAGCTTAAAATGAACACATGCAGGGACCCCTACATTAAGAGAAAACATTAACAGAAAGGGCAAAAAAAACCAAGGGAAACAGAAGAAATGGTTGTTATATGGTTTTTCGTTGGAAGGGCTCATATATTATTATATTAATATTATTATTATTATTAGTGTGTTTGCCTGTAAGGCAATCACACTATTGTTATCCGAAGGTCTTATTTTTTAATTATTTTTTTTTATTCTTCAGCTGTTTTTTGACGCTTAACTTGGCAGTTTTCAAGATATCGACACGGGACAAATGCTGAAACGTGCAGAATTCTTTGGAGACGGTTGCTTGTATACAGATAAGCAATTGCACGTTGCATTCGCACTCTACTCGCGAAAACTTGATAATTTTCCCGTTGACTTAACATTACGGCCAAATTTGGACGGCCGTAACTCTGAGAATTTTTGAGCTAGAAACATCAAATCTGGTATGCATGGACCGTGGGGCTCCCTGACAGGGCCATTGAAGTTGCGGTGTGATCGGGCTCTCCGGTCACTTTTTACCATGCCCAAAATTGTCTGCCATCGGAAACCCATTGAGCACAATGTTATTTGGCCAATTTTTGACGCTCAATTTTGCCCTCAGTTTTCGAGATATCGACAGGAGACAAACACTGAAACGTGCAGAATTCTCGGGAGATGGTGGCATAGATCCAGATAAGAAATCGCATTTCGCGTTCGCGCGCCATGCGCGAGAACACAAAAAAAAATTCCCATTGACTTAACATTACGACCAACTTCAGATGGCCGTAACTCTGACACTTTTTGAGCTAGAAACATGAAAATCGGCAGGCATGGACCAGGGGGCAACCTGACCCTGCACTTGCATCGTGGAAATCACACTCGCATTTTCTGCAGGAAATGCACCTCTCTAGTTATTCATATTATATTATATTATATTATATTATATTAAATTATATTATATTATATTATATTATATTATATTATATTATATTATGAAAATGTATTCATATCATGAAGAAAATGTATTTTATTAATATTGAAAGCCCTGAATTTATGCAGTCTGGGCTAGGAGCGGGGCTAAATTTGCATATATTCCAAAGCCTTTTGTGGACAATAATAAGCTTGGTGTGGAGTTAAGATGATTTTTTACGTAGATGTCGAGGTTTTTTGACCCATGATAGCCACGTCAAAATACTCATGTGTGAAAGGGGTATAATGCTTTGTGCAATGATAGGGATCTGGAAGGACCAAAGCAAATTAATGGTCAATAGCACAGGAAAATATCCAAGGGCACAGAAGAGACCAAGTGTCTAGCTTCTGGATTGTAAAGAACAACTTCCTATGCATGTGTCTGCTTGGGGACAGGGTGGACTTGTGACATAAAAAGGAGTGCCCATGTCTTCATAGGAAGCACGTCGTCACCAGATTTGTATCAAGATTTCTGATTCTCATCTAGCAGCTCAAGAACAAGGCCTGCAACATTATTATGTACTTACATTTAAAAAATCTGTATGAATAACTGTATAAATTAAACATTTATTGGAAGTAGCTATCAGTAAATATACTCCAAACAAGAGCATGCTCGTGTCCTGTCACATTGAAGCAACAGAAGGCTGGTCAGTCAAACAGGCTCTTGCTGTAAGAATTGGCAATAAAGACAGTAGACGGCAAGATTGGTTTCACTATGCAACCAAGATTACTTTAAACATGATGAAAGTGACTTTCCAAAATAAACAAGGAAACCAAAATCATATTTCTCCCATTTCACTGAGTGAGGCAGAGTCAACTCACATTCAGCTAACAAATTCTGCCCTAGTTCAGGCCTTACTAAAGCAAAGCCTGGTTGGTTCAGATGATTGAAAAAGATTTATTACTACTAAAACTACTAATGATTAAAGTAAGATTAGTCTGTGAAGATTCTCAGTCACCTAGGTCATAGTAACCTAGTCACCTCTCATCTGAAAGGGTCTTCAGTTCTGAACTGAAGAAGCCTTTTGGATAGGAGGGGAAACGTCTTCAAGAATCTTCAAGCACGTCCAGTTGCTCTCATCTACCAACCATGGTTAAGATGAAATTCGTTTATGGCTGGTTATCAGAGATGAGAAGCTGGAATTAGGACAGCTAACAAGGTGGTGTTGTATTGATGTCTTGTAAAACATCTTTTTAGCTTTGTGAAGATTCTCATTTGTCCAGGTCATAGTAACAGTGGGTGGTAGAAGAGAGCAACTGGACTTGCTTGTAGATTCTTGAAGACGTTTCACC
>JAVSBU010343885.1:0-10444 GCA_033118015.1 Loricariichthys derbyi | reverse complement strand
TTTTTTCTACAAAATTAAACAACTGAATGAACATCCTCCGAGGCCGGTGATTCCATAATTTTTGCCAGGGGTTGTATGATTACTCAAGTACATATACAGGTACATCTCAAAAAATTTGAATATCATGAAAAAGTTCAATATTTTTTGTCATTAATTTCAGAAAGTGAAACCCATATATCATATGGATTCATTACACATAAAGTGAAACAATTCAAGCTTTTATTTCTTGAAATTTTGATGATTGTGGCTTATAGATAATTTAAACCCAAAATTCAGTGTCTCTGTAAATTAGAATATTACATAAGATCAAGAGAGCAACAAGAGCCACTACACACAGATGAATCTTAAACATGAGCTACAAATGTCACATTCCTCGTGTCAAGCTGCTCCTGAAACAGAGACAACATCAGAAGTCTTGCCTGGGCTGTGAAAAAGAACTGGACTCCACAGTCAGTGATGATTTGGGGAGTAATGTTATCTGCTGGTGTTGATCCATTGTATTTTCTGAAGTCCACAGTCAACACAGCCATCTAGCAGGAAATTTTAGAGCACTTCATGCTTCCTTCTGCTGATAAGCTTTATGGAGATGCTGATTTCATCTTCCAGCAGGACTTGGCACCTGCGCACACTGCCAAAAGGGACCAAAAGCTGGTTTAATGACAATGATGTTACTGAACTTGATTGACCAGCAAACTTGCTTGATCTGAACCCCCATAAAGAATGTATGGATTATTGTTAAGAGGAAGATGAGACACCATCAGACCCAACAATGCGGTGACCTGAAGGCTGCTATCAAAGTAACCTGGGCTTCCATTACACCTGAACAGAGCCACAGCCTGATTACCTACATGCCACATCACATTGATGCAGCTCATGCAAAAGGAGGAACAACCAAGTATTGAGGGCATAGAAATTAATGTACTTTTCAGCCTGACATTTCTGTTTAAAATGTTCACGCTAGGTGTAATGAATCTACAGTATTGTGCAAAAGTCTTGGGCAAAAATTAGATTTGTTGTTTAATTAATGGTATACCAACCATATATAACATATTATCGAGAACTGGACCCAAAAAAAATCAAACTTGGATTTGTCACTTCATAAAACTCTTTTACACTTATCTTCATTCCCAACTTTGTGAGCTTTAACGGATTTTAGCCTTTTAGCCGGCCTAAGACTTTCGCACAGTACTGTATATAATATATGGGTTTCAATTTCTGAATTGAATGACAAAAAATAAACTTTTTCACGATATTCTATATTTTTTAGATGTTCCTGTATACTTGTAGATTAGATTATTGGCAAAATCTGATTATCTGTAGGTATTAAGATTATTAAATGCATGTAAATGGATTCAGTGGTTCTCTGCCCCATGTATGCCATGAGATTAAAGATGAATGAATGAAAACTTATTTGCAGTTTTCATTATAACTATCATGGCTGGTTTACCAGCAACGCTATGAATTTTCTCCAGACCATTTTGTATTTAAATTACCTATAATATACAGCATAATATTATAGTTTGGGCAAATCTTGTCAACTTTCATGCTTTGTTGATTGTCTTAATGAAGGGGAATTTCAGAACACAACCTCTGGGGAAACTGGAGGTTCGGTGATTGCATTTGGGCATGCCAAAGGCCATAGTGTGTAGGAAGTAGTTGAAGTTGCAGTTGAAGGATACGGTCATACGGGTCTACCAGCAGTGGCAAAAATACCAGTCTACTGGAAATTTGAGTCAGGATTTATGGAGGTATTTGTAACGAGTGGAGCTGCTTCTGCTTCTGGAAGCAGTCTCCCTCATAGGATCTTAGGGCAGCCACGCCGTCATTAGCGGGTTTTTATTGCCACCTAGCAGCACGGCGCTGATGCATGCCTAACTGAGTTCAGCTGTGATTAGGCTTTATATGGCAGAAGCAATGAGCTGGCATTGTAGCATTTACGCTCTGCATGGGAAGGATCGCACACCACTCGTGCTCCAGACCTGGCTTCTGCCTCTGGAGTGGCATGCACAGTGGAGCTAGAAGGCGCACTATCCTATTCCTGGTTGTTTTTATGTTTTAGATCCTGTATTTGCGAACCGAGGCACGTCCCAACGCTGGAAGCCAAGAGGGAGTTAGGGCTGAAGGTACCACCCGCCCTTTGTAGATGGTGGGTGTAGTAAGGGCCGGAGCCCGGAGGTAATGATAGGTCAAGTAGACAGCGTAGGGAAAGTGGAATCCCTCTGGTGTCGTAAGACCCCAAGGCACCCCCTGGGTCCACTGACTAGTTGTATGGGTAAGGCCATGGTGATAGGCACCACCGGCAGCGGTTTAGGAGATACCCCACGGCGAGGACCATGCCAGCGCCAGCCAAGCGTAAAAGGAGTTCCAGCAGTGGGCTCGAGGTCCAGTGCGCCCTAGCTTCCGCCGATCCTCGGGGTCAGCCGGTTAGGCTGTTTATGTTCTTGTTCCTTGTTTCTGGTTAGCATTGGTTTTTGTTCTGGTTTATTAATAAATATGTTTATTTTAATGCTGTCCTGTGCTTGGGTCTCTTTATTTACACGTAAACCCCCACTGCATGACAGAATTACACACTATTAGGTATGTTTCAGTGGCAGCTGACACATTTTTTGTTCGTTGAATATATTAACAAGTAAAATCACTAATGGATAATCTCAAAAGATTCTCAGCCTTTTTCACATACTATGCTATATATATGCTATTTCTTTTTACTAGGTAAAAAAGCAGACAACCTTATCCAACAAACAGTTGAGAGAGGATACAATCCTGGGTTATGAGGGTTATGGACCAGCTTGTTGTTACTGAGATTTGTTGGTCGAAACCCTTAACCTTCTGGCCAACTGTCCAATCCCTTAACTACTGAGCTGTACCTGTTCGATTCTCAAAATGTTCACCATTCTACAAGCTTATCAATTACAGAGCCCTGAGATGGACCGATTCCAGGCTGCAGGCTCCTGGAATTCATTGGGTGCAGATACAATTGCCCTAGATGAAAAGCCAGTCCATTGCAGAGCCCTGTATTCACCCAACACTGTCAGGGTTTCAACCCAGACTGTTATTACAAGCAGCTGTCTCATAACCTCACACCAAGCCACATTAAATGCTAATATAGTTTGTTTAGTCATATATCATTGCAACCACACCTGTTAGCTCTATTCAATCTTTATTCAGTGCTCATGTCATTCCAGTGCTGCTGAGACTTGTTGGTCTTTGTGCATATCCTCCAAGGCAGCAGACACAACCACAGCATTCACCTGATTGTTGACAAGACACTTATGGCAGAATGAAGACATGAAAAAGAGACCTGTATACAAGCCCACTCCTAAACAATCAGTTTTAGTTATACGTTCAACATACAAGTTTCATCTTAGCAGCAATTGAAATACAAGAGTTGGGTTCACATAATGTCATTTGCATTAGTGGTAGAATAAAAAATACATTTATAATGCAAACAATACAAAAAAGGGTCGATTGTGTTCAGAATCTATGAGAGAAATGGTATTATGAAAAACAATCCATCATTTTCCAAACGTAGAAATATTTCGTCCACATAATGTCTGATACATCCATGGTCCAGTAAGGTTATTATGCTTATTATTAAGGTCATTAAGCTACTTAACCCATATATTAGATACATTGATGCTGTTTCAATGTGCAGCCGCACTGCAAAAAATCTACTTTAAAAAAATAAGAAAAGTTTTCTTATTCTGTTGGCAGATAATTTTGCTTATTTGAAGTAACGATCATCTTAAAACTAGAAAAATTATCTTGCCTGTCATGTTCCTTTTTAAGCAAAAAAACTTAACAGTCAAAAACAGGTACATTTTTTACTTAAAATAAGAAATTATGTCTTGCCTAGATTTAGATTGCCTAGATTGGAGAATAGGGGTGTGTCAGCAATTAAGGTGCTCTACTACTAATAACATGGTTGAAAGTTTAATTTCTGGCTCCACCAAGCTGCCACTCTTGGGCCAGTGAGAAAAGATCTTAAGCCTCAGTTACTCTGCTCAATTGTAGCTCACTATGGAAATGTTAAAAAATTACCGGTAAAAGCAAATATTATATATTGGACTTACAGTATGTGTGTATTTTGTAGGTTAATTTACTTCAAGTACACTTAATGGATTCTGTTTAATGAAGTATATTTTCTACACCCCCCCCCCCCCCCCCCCCCAAAAAAAAATAAATCCATTACAGTACACTTAAAGGGAACGTTAGTTCAAAAATTACTAGAACATTATTTTTTGAGAAATACTTCAAACTGAAGAATTCCAATTCGCTAGACCATCATGACCGACTCTCAGCTGTGCCTCATTGGCCATGGTTGAGGGAAGGAATGTTAGATGAGTTCACATCTCCCTGTAGCAGAAAGCTTCATTTGGCCATTAGAGGGGGCAGCCACTAGGGTGGATGGATACAGCAAGTGTAGATTGTTCCTCCATATGTAGGGTGAGATTCATTCTCATTGTAAGATTCTCCCTACATTGTACAATTTGCCTATTGTTGAAGAGGTGGCTGGCCACGAGTTTTACAAAGGCACTCACTGACCTTCAGCCCTCCTCCCTCAATGGAATATCCATACACATGGTGGGGGCATGTCACAAGACAAGAAAACCAAAGTAAAAGAAAAAACGAGGGCATTTTTAATCTAAATAGTATCAAAGGTGCTTTTTCTTCCAGTAATTCAGTTCATTACAAAACAATGCTTATAAACTCAGAATGGCAAAAAGGCTTATAATAAAAAGATAATAAAAATCTGCTTTAAAGGTAGGGTATGACAGTTTAAAGCGTTTGAAAGTCTAGGTATTTAAAGGTAACAACAGTAATTGCACAATATGCTATAAATACAACACAATAGAAATAATGTTAACTACTGACTATAAATTAATGAATAATTAGCAACCAAATACCATACAAAATCATGTATTGTTGGCTTTTCTCATCACATTCTTCAGGTGTATTGTTTTAGTTGAGTTCAGAGTGAAAGCCAATAGTTTCTGGTAAATATATTGTACTGGTTTCTGATGTTCTGGTTAGATTATGCCATACTGAGCCAGTTCATGCAGCTCCAGATGACTAAACGCTTCCCAAGGGCAAATCACCGTAATATCTACAAAAGAGAATAAAATCCATTCATAACTTTCGTATCTAAAATGAAACAATACTGCACTTTATTAAATTTAGGAGCTGGTTTAAAAAATGTTTACCAGTTCCTAGTCCCTCCATTCCAGGAATGTCACTACCAAATCTGAAAATAAAACAAAACACAGGCATGCACCGTTTAACGTCCATCAAATAAACATTAATTTATTTTAATGTCAGAGTTCTTAAAGAGCATATTTAATACAAAACTATCTTTTCACCATTGAATCCTAATAGCATCAATATCATATATCTGTCGACAAATTTAAATCCATGGATTTTTAGAAAAAATTAATTTTGACCAGCTCTGCTCTGAAATGGAAATGCAGATTTCGTGCTCGGCTACTTTCTGAGAATCGCCTGTGATGACGTAGGTCTAGTGAATCATCCGCCATTACGGTCATTTTGTGATTCATTTTAGTGTAAACAATATGAAATGCCGAACTATTGTGTAGTTGGAGATTGCACGAATGTTACCAAAACAAGTTTTAAATATATTTTCCTCGTATAAATGTACAAAACGATTGAAATGCACTGCTATGGTTTATTTCTACAGATAGAACAGTAAATAGAAAAGACCTACCATAATCTTCCCATGTTGGTTAGAGGTGGTTAGCTCTGTGGTTTGGCCTGGATTAAAATTCTCATATCCTCAGAAATATCCTCAGATTCAAAGTGAAAATCGCTTAAATCGCTTAAAAATCGCTCAAAAAAAATCGCTCCAGCTGGTCTCAATTTTGAGAGTGACTCTGATTCGACTCTGATTCTGACTCTGAAGGCTTTGGATTCACAATGCTGATGTCACACACACTCACTTCCGTTTTGAAAATCTGTATTGGGAAAGCCCTAAAAATGGCCAACAAAATTCAATTTTTTAACAATTATAAGGTACACTAATCTACATCCGACTACATGAAATTATTATTTGTTATATAAAGAACCAGAAACGACCATTAGATGATATTTACCAAAACACGTTAAATTTGATCTTTAAGAATTATAAAAGGAAATAAAAATCAGTCTAAATTATATCTTATTCTCAGCTGAATGACAGAAAACCAGTATGAACAAACCCTTGTGGCAATTGCTGGTGAGCTTAAAATCACAACCATAAAGGTAGAAAATAACGTGGTATTGTTCCTTTCGTTTCTGTAATCGGTTTAAAATTTTATAAGAGACGTAAGGATAAGAATTACTGTATTGTACAGTGCTTTAATTACTATATTTATATTGTTAGTTATAATTACTATATTTATATTTATAGTGTTCATTAATATTATTGTTTAATATAAAATACTTTGTGACTATGGTAACATCCATAAATACCAGCCATTTTGTTTTTCATTTTTAAACGTCAGATGCACAGGACACATTTTAAACACACATAATATATGGATTAATGTCAAAGATTCTAACATGAAAACTGCAAAGCACCCATGTATCAAAAGTAATGACTCACCCAATAACTCCTCTTTTGGGAGGTTTGCTTTTGAACTGGCGGGTGGATCTCTGTTTGAAGCGTGATGGGCCTTTACGTGGAGATCCAGGCCCCTTGCTTGCCATCTTGCTGCCAGCTTTGTTTTCAGGCTTGGGCACCTCGATGTTCATGCCTTCAAGATCTGTTACGCTTGCTTGTGGTTGAAACTGAGATTTGCTCAGTATGGTGCCTGCATGCAAAGATCTTAGTGGATTAAATTAAAGGGATGAGGCCAAGGTCATGGACAGATTATAAATGACTTATCCATATCAGACTATGCAGTGTGTAAATCATAATGCATTCGTACCCCACAGTCTAAATGCATTTCTGACAAGAAAACAGTCTGGATAGTGAATATTCTCATCGTTTTTCTATTGGATAATTCCTACCTTGTTTTTGGGAATTCTGAAATCACTCTGCTTACTTTTGAAATTGAACCTTTCCCATATCTGCATACTGGGTTGGGTTTCACAACTCCACCTTGTTTAAAATCTTAAATCTTTCTGTTTGTCTTTAGTTAGATCCCAAGGTGTGATGTGTACAATATAAAATAAAAAACAATATGATTGATCCGTGAATTAATTAATAAGATATATGGTTTGGTTACTCAGTAATAAGAGAGAAGTGATGCAATTCAGAACAGCACCTGCTTTTACTGCTATGATTTCATTCACTCATCACAGAATTTGATTTCTAAATCGAATTTTGAATGTCATTTGGGATCACTATTCTTTATAGCTGGAGCTGGTTGTTCAGGTAGTGGGTTTAGGGTATTAAAGTACCCCATATACTATACTGAATAATCAGAGGGCAGGGTAGTATATAGTATAACTGTATTAACACACTCTGAGAGTCTGGTACTTATTGTTTAACTTTTTTGTGTTATTTATACTCATTACATGAAGCATACAGGCCTGGAATCTCCATAGACAAACCATGAAGTAAAACTGTTATGTGCCAAATGAATGAGGTCAGCTGATACTTGAATATACTGAATGACCAGGTTATTCCATCATTGGATTTTTTTCTTTCCTGATGGCACGGCCATATTCCAAGATAACAATGCCAAAATTATTCTGAATCAAATTGTGAGAGGGTGGTTCAGGGAGCATGAGACATCATTTTCACACATGAATTGGCCACCATAAAGGCCAGACCCGAACCTCTGGGAATCTTTGGGATATGCTGGAGAAGGCAGTGGGTCCAAATCTCCCATCATTTGTGCTGTAATCTAAGCTAAAGGCAGTCCAACAAAATATTAGTGTGACCTTTTTTTTTTTTTTTTGGCCAGGCACTGTATTTGATTTACTTGCCCCAAACGTCAGGTATTGGGTATAAAATGCAAATTTTATAGTGATACTCAAAAGATATTCCAGGGTGCATTCATGAAAACACTCCACAATCAGTCTCCAACAAGTTGGACCACTTATGAACCCTTTGCATTATTTCCACTAGATTCAATAACCCTTGGCTTTTATATAATAACACAAGATATCTGTAATCATCTCCTCCAATTATCCTGCACCTCTAAGCCCTGATGGCCAGTGAGAATTTTGTTAGTCCCATGAGAGCAAAGAACAACACGCTGAGTGGCACACAAGTACATGACTGCATCAGTTAACGTGAGGTGAAAGTCTATAATATTCCTTTAATCTTATCAGTATATCATTCATTCATTCAGTCATTGTCACATATCCTTGTCAGGGTTGTGGATGAGCTGCTGCCTAGCCAGCAACACAGGGTGCAAGGCAGGAATAATCCTAGACAGGGAACTTTGGAAACACTGCTTAACCTAATAGGTATGTATTTGGAATTTGGGTGGAAACCAGAGTTCCCGGATTAAAGTTTTACAGACATGGAGAGAGCATGCAGATTCCACACAGGTGGAGCCTGGGGTAGGGATCAAATTGGGATCTCAGCACTGTGAGGTGGCTGTGCTAACCACCACACCACCGTGCCACTCTTCTTATCAATATTTCTAATATAAATAAGCTAAAGTAGTCTCTAAAAGCATTAGACATTCCACTATGAATACTTATCAATTTGTTCCAAGTCACCACTTCAAATTCTGAAATCAAATCGTAAAATGCTTAGAAGAAAGCAAACCAATTTACTCACCTGTTTCTCTGCTCTCTCTTCTCTGTATGAGGATGTTTGTCAAGCTGTCAATTGCCACCACCCTTTTATACTTAGAAACATAAGGGGATTAAAAATAAATCTCATGTCTGTCCCATTTAGAAACCATTGGCTTTAACCAGCTGAAGTAATGGACACTTTGTACAGATTTAGATGAGTCTTGCTCTTTATTACTACCCAGGGAGATGGGGATCGGCCATAAAGACTATTAGATTTAGATTATATATACTGAATTAGATTTTTTTATGAAGGCTAGTTTGCTATTTTGCTCTTTGTTAATTGTAAAATGAGATCCGACAGTTCAGTCCAATGACTTTTCCATAGCTTTAAAAGAAATCTCAATGACCAATGAGTGTTTTTTTGTATAAACCTTCAGTTAGCAACAATACTGCAAAAGACATGCATGCATATTGAGACAAAAAAAAATGGAATATAATCATCTAATCTATCTAGCGTTTTAGTCCAACATGAGCATCTCTTGAACGATGGGATACTTTATTATTTTCAAACCTTTTGCAGATCTAATTTTCCTGAATTTATATGACCTCAGGTATCCTGTGATACAGCATATTAAAAGTAATACTAAAATAGACCCAAAGTTATTGTATGCAATTGAATACATGAGGAAAACAATTTCTTGAGGATAATGTAAAGTTCAAAGATGTATTATGTCAAATACACTTATTCCTAGCATGGTATCCACAGAAAACATGTGCAACACCTTTGTGGCTCCTTCTTGCATCTTCACCTCATCAGCAGTCTTGGAGATTAAGATCTTTACACGTGTGAGTAATCCTGAATAATTCCATCCCTTCAGGCAATGGATTATTGTAGATCACATCTCTATCCACTTCACTAAACGTGCCAAACACAAACAAGTCGAAGTACATGCTAAATGCTGAGCAGCATTGCCTGTTTCAGAACCTAATCTTGTGTCACTGGTTCCAGTACTATTGTACCACATTGTGCTTGTCTGTCCCAAATCAGTGAAATCAGCAAGGAACCAGAAAAGATAAATCAAACTTTATTCTGATTTGTGATTTAACTATCTTAATACATAATTATTGGTCCTTGAGATTGCTTGCAGTGAAAGTTTCACATTTATTAACCATTGACCTCATTCATGTTTGGCCAATGTCATGCTCTATCTTCTTATAAACTACATTTAGTCATTAAAGATGCTGTCACAGTGCCAAAAAGTGTTCTTTGCGACTGACTTGCGGCGAAAAATGTGGATTATCCGCAGTCATCTGTAGTGGACTTCCCCCCCAAAAATGGCCGACAATTAAGAATGCGTAACGTCAGCATTTCGTTTGAATTGCGCATGCATTGGGAACAAAGTGGGAGTTTTGCCCGCATCCCACAAGTGTGGTGCAGATGTATAAAGTGCGTGCTCCTGCCACGCAATGTTCAGTCGACGGCGTGCTGTCGCCATGCACAAACTGCGAATGACTAGCGGCGGCAAAAAATATTTATATTCCCGATACGGTCATCATTTTCGTAATTCACACTTAATAAAAAAAATTTTAAAGACTTTTTACGCTCGCATGTTTGCAATCATCCACACGAGCAAAACATCTCCGCAGTCAAATTTTGAGCGAAGACATTCCGTTCGGAGAGCGCAATAAGTCCGGCATTCTGTCGCAACACAGCCGTGCTTATGTTCTTAATACAATCGCACATTTCCGGTTG
>JAVSBU010343874.1:0-10444 GCA_033118015.1 Loricariichthys derbyi | reverse complement strand
GACACCTTGTGATGAACATTACGTTTCTACCATAATTATAACAAAGTCAATTTTCTCCTAAATGGCTGGAGCAAGTCAGTTTTTTAAAGCATTATTTAGGTAGATGAATTACTTTTGAAATACTTAAAATATTAAAAGAAAATAAAAACAAAAAAAATTCAAACCCCATGTCACACTTCTTGTACCACTAGCATATTTTTACATACATGTCTTGATAGTCATAATAAACTCTTATGTTACTAGATTGTGTATGTGCTATACTGTGCTTTATCTTATCTTAAGCTCTTTTCGCACAAAGTTTCTCAGAGTGAGTGAGAGTGAACAGTGTTGTAGCAGCAGCAAAGGGGGACAAACTCACTAATACCCAAATTTTATCTGTATGATAGTGTAATAGACAAAACCATGTCTTGTGTATGTAAAGGTTTTCTGTCCTCCAGGTATCAAATGTTTTATTATTTGTTGTCTTTCTTTGTATTTGTAGGCAAATGAGGTGAATCTCTACGAAGGAATCTGTTCATGTTTGTCTGAAATGAACGACACAGAAATTGACAGGATTGTTAAAGTCACTGAGGTACGGACTTAACTAAATCTTAGGCTTGGTCAAATCCAAATCTTTGGATTAAAAATAACCTCCATGTTATCTTTTAATAAACCATAAAAATTCCAACCTATCCCAAGACATCATCTTACACACCTTTTGGTTAACAGAATATTTGTAATACGCAATGAATAAGCATATCCTATATTTACTATTTACATGCATTCCTGTTCTTCTTATCCCAACCTATTGACAATTATATTCATCATATAGTAAGAGCCTGATGCCAGATACAGCAGTTCCAGAGGGTCTAGGTTCAACCTGAGGCTGGATACGTCGTTCAAAGTCCACAATATATTTGTGAATTTGCACATTAAACAATCTGGATGATTATCGCACCATCTTCTATAAAGTACAGTAGTGCTTAAAAGCTTGTGAACCTTTTAGAATTTTCTATATTTCTGCATAAATATGACCTAAATCATCATCAGATGTTCACACAAGTCCTAAAATTAGGTAAATATAGTAGATAAAAAGTAGACAGATGAGACCAAAATAGAACTCTGGTTTAAAAGAAAATTATGTTTGGATAAAGGAAAAATGCATCCCAGAATAAGAACCTTATCCCATCTGAGAAACATGGTGGTGGTAGTATCATGGTTTGGGCCTGTTTTGCTGCATCTGCGCCAGGATGGCTTGCCATCATTGATGGAACAGTGAATTCTGAAATGTATCAGATTATTTTAAAGGAAAATGTCAGAACATCTTTCCATGAACTGAATCTCAAGAGAAGGTGGGACATGCAGCAAAACAACAACCCTAAGCACACAGATCGTTTTACCAAGGAATGGTTAAAGAAGAATAAAGTTAATGTTTTGGGATGGCCAAGTCAAAGTCCGGATTTTAATCCAATCAAAATATTGTGGAAGGAGCTGAAGTGAGCAGTTAATGTGAGGAAACCCACCAACATCCCAGGGTTTAAGCTGCTCTATATGGAGGAATGGGCTAAAATTCTTCCAAGCCAGTGTGCAGGACTGATCAACAGTTATCGGAAATATTTAGTTGCGGTTATTGCTGCACAAGAGGGTCACACCAGATACTGAAAGCAAAGGTTTACGTACTCTCTAATAATGTAATATTGGATCATTTTCCTCAAGAATTAAATGTTTGTCTCATTTGTTTAACTAGGTTCTCTTTATCTACTTTTAAGACTTGTCTGACAATCTGATGATGTTTTAGCTCATATTCATGCAGAAGTACAGAAAATTCTAAACGGTTCACAAACTTTCAAGCACCACTGTGCTTAGCAATGAGTGCAGTGTGCTACACTAAAAATACACAGTTCTTGTTTCTCCTTTCAGGGTGAGTCTGCTTACTGTCACAAATAGAAACTAATTCACAAAGAGAACCTGTTTCATAATCCTCACATGGTTGTGCTTAAGCCCAGTGAATTACAGGATATCTCCCCTTTGAAGCTATTCCTGACCAGGTTAAAATGATAATGCAATACTACTAAGACTTTGATCAGTTAAATTAGGAGGTTTAAGCTTGGGAAGCGGAGAAAGCTTGGGAATAGATGGCACTGATCTGTTTTTGGTGCCCTCTACAGGACAATGTGGAGAAAACTGCATTTATTCTAGCATACTTAAGTTCCAAAGGCCGGATCCCACTCCTTAGTCTCAATGATGTCATCAGTACCATCCTTAAGAATGGGAAAAGTGAACGAATCAGCTGGCTGCTCATGCAGTGCTTCTACCAGTCACGACTGGCTTCAAATCCTAACACAGGCAAGTATAATATTCACCACAGACTTAACACATTTCTTACATTTTAATGGTACTGCATATAGGACGTTATATAGGACCTGATGTAGCACCTACAGCTGAGTATCAGGGCCACTGTTTGCATTTATGCCAGTTCTGCTAAGGTAGATGACCAGCAAGACATGAGCTGAGTGCCATTATACATTTAAAATGAGCAGGATTTCAATTCACAAATGATAAAGTGACCGTCTGCACTATTTAAGAAATCTGTCAGAACACAATGCAGTGGAGGAGTTATGGGTTAGCTAAGATATAGATATTAAAACACTGGCCTTGGAGAGAACTACTGGTATTAAAGGTCCCCTCCAGTGGTCCTAATAGGTCATTTATCAATCTGATTGGGTTAATTAAATGCCACTGCAATGAAATCGCGCTTGAACTAGTCAATTTTATATTATTCATTGCTATAAAATAGACAACTCACCAAAGTCTTGCTGAGAGTCTGATCAGATCGGAAAACGCTTCTGCGCGTGACGTAGCGTTCACGATGGGTCAGATTTTCCATGTGAAATAGGTCACACTGATTTTTACCAATGTGTGTTCCCCATACGAGATGAATCCTCTTTATAGACGACCAAACCAGCGTCCTTATTTACCCTGGGTCACTACAATATGAAGCTTTTGTCTCCTGTTAATGATGTCACATCACGCGTTCATCTTCAGCTGTATTCGGTAATTTCCACGACAGCTCTATTTTGAGCATGATTTACTGACTTTTAACAGGTTAAACAAAAACAAATCGGCAAAACCTTCAGCGCCATTCAACACCATTTGACATATGAGCACTGGAGGGGACCTTTAAAGATGGAAGCTGGTTAGTGTAGGATTTAGGTTCGGCTGCTGAGGGCCATGTTAAATTAACTTAAGAATAAGTATTGATGAGCTGCAGTATGGTCATGAAATAGTTTTATTTCTCTCTACACTAATTGTGTACTCTACGTTCACTCACACAAAACACATTACATCCTCACAGATTATGTGATTATTATATTATAATTGTGAGAAATTACAGAAATATTGCAACATGGTGGATTAGTAGGAGTCAGTTCAGCATTTTGCTTGCATTTAGGTGTGTCCAAAAGAATGGAGTGGCTGCTGGAATTAATGGGGCACATTAGGAAAGTGGCATATGGAGCACCCTCTGTAAAATGTGAAAATGCCAAAGAGGTGAGTAATGAAGGGGGGGCAAGCATGTAAGAGATAGTGATTTCTGTTAACCCTTTTAGTCCAGAATTTATTTTAATCAAAAAGCATTTTTTGTGTGGTATTTTTGTACAGAGGATCAACATTTTTTCAATACTTCAATTTTCAGCATTTTCAAGTGCAATTTTCAGTATAATTCAAAATGATTCAAACATATTGAAATCTCGTAAAACAGAGTTTTGTAGCCTGACTCCATTTGGCATCAACAGGACAGGCGTTCAGCCACATAACAAGCTAAACGAACATGCAGCTTGAATGGCTAGAAGAGTGTTTCCCAACCACTGTGCCGTGAGAAATCATCAGGTGTGCCCTGGAGGATTATCCAATTTCACCTGATACTCTAAGCGAGCAGCATGTAGTGACAGGCAGAACAATTACATTCTCTTCCACAAAAGAGCAGTACAACTTCTTGCTCCAATTAAGTGGGTTCCCAATCTCCAATAAAACAGAAGAAGACAAAGAAGAAATACAAAAGTACATAGTCCTGCTGCAAGTGAGGCAATGCAGCGGCTAACAGCGATGGATAAATATTTGAAAAGAAAAAGTAGTCAATCTGACCTGGGTCCTGGAGAAATTCCGAGCCAGACAAAGGTCCTTGTGACCTCAAAATAATACGACTGTTATCTTGCCTTTGGATTGTGTTCAACAAAACAGACACAGGTTTCATACTGAGACTAGATTTACATTATATTTCAATAAATATGCTTTTTGTGACATTTTGTTTGGTGTTGTAGCTTGTGATTTTCCTAATGTAAAATATGTGCCGTGGCTTAAAAAAGTTGGCAAACACTGGACAAGAACCTCAACTGAAAAATGTGAAACATTTGCTATACCTAGAGATCCCATAGACAGAGATGTAACTGGTAGCTTGCTGTGATGCCATTAAGTCTTAAGTGTGGTGATAAAGTAATAAACAATAACCATTCAACCACCCATTGCTGCCAGGTTCATAATATAAAGCATACAGGCAAGAACAAACAGTAGCAGTACAGTGGGCGTCAATCAAAGCATCTTCGCATCTTCCAAGTGCCAAAAAGTCTCTTGTGCTCGGGGCTTATATTCATTGTCTTATCTGCTTAATACTAGTCAGGCTTGCTGGAAAGCCGGTGCCAAGTTGGCAACACAGGGAGCAAGGCAGGAACAACCCTAGACAGGGTGCCAATCCATCATAGGGCAGATCCACTAACACACTGAGGAATGTTTGGAAAAAATTAACCTAACAATTAACCTAACATGCACGTCTTTGGAATGTGGGAGGAAACTGGAGTACCAGGAGTACCACCCTAATAGTACCTGATCTGTGGGGGTCCTGACCACTGAAGAACATGCTGAAAGGAGGCAGATTATGCAGAGCAACAGATGGACCGAAGTGGACCAAAATGGACAAGGAGTACAGAAACAAGGAGATGGTCATAATGCTATGGCTGATCTGTATGCACGTGTGCATACTGGCTTTAAACTGCCCTGTCCAACAAATTGCCCCATTCATTCAAAATGCAAGAATGTCTATTATTCAATTAAACAAATTAAATGAAGTTGACCAGACAAAATGTGAAATAATTTGGATTCATGTTGTCTGCAGTAAAATAAAAAATAATAATAACATAAAAAAAATAAATGTCCAGAAAATTTTTTTATTTTTTGGTTAGTTTGTGTCCCCCTCCTTTATTTCGATTCTGTTTTGTTTGTTTTTTCTGATTTGGGGTTGTAAACCTGTGACATTCAAACTTTTGTGTCAGATCTTTGGTGGTGTTCATTATTTATCGTTATTTGACATATGGTGGTATCCATAGTAAGATAAAATTAATTTAATGGGAAATGGTCATACTGGTATTGATATTCATATTGCTTTACATTCCATAATACTCCATTCAGCAGGTCTGATGTCTCCTCCACCAACATATTATTAGCCTGCTTTTAGCTAGCAATGTTCCCTGTCCTCTCTATTGTTTTTCTGAGGGAGCAAAGTTCTTCCACTTCAGGTCTCTGCATGCCTGTACATATTTGTGTAACTGTTTAATAATTTCATCTATTGTGTATAAATGTCAGTAAACAAGCCTAAACTCTTTTTAATCTCTGACTCAGGGCATTAGATTCTTGCTGGGTGTGTTTGCCACTGCACTGGTGTCATGGGCAGACCATTCCATGCCTCTCCTTGTCGGTATTCGAGCACAGTGGTTTCCATGGCAAAGGTCATCCTATAAGCACCTAGTCATGACCCATGACCTTTATGTGAATAGTGCAACAACTGTGGAATCGGTAAAACAGTGTCTCCTGGCAATGCCATACAGCCTGAAATATCTGCTAGATAAAGAGCCTTGGAAATCCCAGTCACAGAAGGTATGGATTTTAAACAGCAAGTGTTAACCTTTAGCACTAAAGAGTTATAACCCATTGTTGAAAATGCTTCTATTTTGCTTTTTTTCCAAACTGAATATGTTTTTCATTACAAATCATATAGTCAGAACAAGAATTTGAGTGAAAAGTTGTTGGGGGGAAAAGAGCTAGGTATGGTTTTTGCCTGATTATAATGAAAAAAATTTAATTAACTTATGATTATTTTTCTCTTAAATCTAAGAATAGGCCATAGTAACTTGAAATCACACATTATCATACCTTTGCGCATGCGCAGTATAAATTCCACACAAGTAAGGTCATTTTGTCATGACCAATGCGTAGAATGTTTAGTAAAATTCAACATCTCTGACTTGATCGCCCAGGATGAAATAATGGGAATAAAAAGGTCCTGCATGTACATGTACTTAGCTTGTTTCATCGCGGGCAACGATGTCAGACAGGTTCTAAACTTAACGGAAAGATTTATAATATTGACTAATGATGAGTCGGCTGCGAACGATCCGGCTCTAAGAGTCGGCTCTTTGAAATGAACGAGGAGAGCCGGTTCCTGATTGGGAGCCGATGTCGGCGGAGTCTGTGTAATACACTGTGTCTTACACATGTGATGGCAAAGACTGTGCATTGTAGCAACATCTGTCCCCTCAGAAAGAATCTTTTCTAAAACAGGCCAGCTCATAACTGAAAGGAGAAACAGGATTAACCCCTCAAAATGAGATCCTTGGGCTTTTTTTTGAATGGTAATCTTCATTAAATCCAGGCAAAACTTGTAACTGCTGCTTTTTTTCTTTTGCACACTTTTATTAAATTTTGTTCATTGATTCTTTGTTGATGTTCTGTTGTTTCCCTGTATATATTTGCAAATTTACAAATAATTTACACAATCAAAGACCTGTTGGACCTGTTTATCTAATTGAGATGGATCGTAGTTTTGCATTTTATATTTTATTTTTGTAGCAATCTGTTCTATGTTGAGTATATAAATTTAATATTAATATAATAAATAATAATAATAAACATTTATAATTGTTTTTTTACAGTAGTAATTAATTTTACACATAAATTGGTAATAAACTGATTTAATTTACAAAAAAGTCAAAGGAGCCACTTGGGAGCCAAAAGAGCCGACTCTCTGAAAAAAGCCAAAATGCCCTATATGCAGCACTTTCCTCAATCACCATAAATAATATATGTAGAACCAAAAAATATATAAGTACAATGATTCTGGAATTAAATTATTCGAATACAAATCAAGATAATATCTTGGTGATTCATTTAAAGGAAAATGAATGATGGTTCAGATCATAGTGACCTAGACCAGTCCTATATTATTGTACAAGGTATAAGGTGTTGGTGCCGTCTGCTGCTGCATGTCTCCGGCTGTTTCTGGCATCTGGTTCCGGCGGGTGGTGCTGGAGTCTGGCGTGGGGCTGGGTGTTGGTGGCGGGGGGTGTGTGTTGTGCGGCTGTGCCGGGGCCGGGCGGGGTGGGGGGGTTCCCTGGGGGGTTGGCTTGTGGCTCTTGGGTTGGCCTTGGGCTGGCTCGGGGGTGCGTTAGGGTAGTGCCTGTGGGTTTGGCTGGCGTGACCCCGTGGCTGCAGCATGTCCGCTTGCCGGTGTTGATCGGCTCATAGAATTACCTCTAGTGAATGAGCGCGTACTTGTGCATATGTGAGGCCCGGGTCTGGGGTCAGTAGGGGTCACAACGGTGAGGTGGGGTGCCCGGCTTGGGATCTGGGACTGCGTTCTTGCTGCCTTTTCACATTCAATGGGAGCTCCTCACGATGAACTGGTATATTCATTTGTGTGCCTGCTCTTGCGTGTATATGCGCACACCTAGACGTGTGGGGGTATGTACACACACACGCGGGCATACAGACACACCCAGTTGCATGCATGCATGCATGTATACACATACATTCACAAATATGCAAAATTGTTCAGATTTGTGGCCCACTCATATGCGGTGTTGATATCGCCTCTCTACATTGGTTTGTGTGCTTGTGTTCTGGTTTTGTCTTTCAGACGCAGCAGTTGTTGCCAGGACGCTCATTGATGTTGATGCAGCAGCTTCTTGCACGGATCTTTCTTTTTTCTCCTTTTTAACTCTTCTTCTTCCTTTTTTTTCTTTTTTTTTCCTTCTTCTTCTTTTGCTTTTTCTTTTCATTTTCTGTCCTCCCTCCACCTGTCAGTTCTGGTTTAATTATGTATTGCTTGATTAAATAAATATATAAATAAATGCAAAATATTACGTAACAAGAGGAACTTGTAACGAGCTAATAATGTTCCACTTGGCAAAGCAAAAGAGTCTGGCACTCAGATTTACATTCTGTTCGCTAAGTGGCTGGACACAACAGGTTAAAAAAAACCCCAACATGTTTGTGTACATGTTATAAAAGAAAACAATACTGTAGTTATAGTGTCCACTCTGCACCAACTCATTTTTGCATCAAATTCATTTTTTGCACAGAATGTGATAGGAGTACACTCGGATAATATTTTGTATGTTCTAAACAGCATGCAATATCAAAATGTCCCTTTATATAAAGTAGACATGGCACCTGGCGACCTGATGCATTTTCATGAAATTCTACCACTGTGCAGATTTTGGCCAAAACTGTACCTAGCTCTTTAACAACAAAAACTGGCAACCTGACAGGTGTAGACCTTGGTAACTCTTGATCAAATATACACTAAAGCTTTAGAATTGTAGAAAAATTGTAAAAACATTTCAGGGTCTGCAAGGAATTAATAATTAAAATTGTAACGCTGCCACCAAATGTACCACTTCTTGACCAATGAGACATTTTTCCTTAGTGTCTAACTGTTTGGTTATTGAAACAGCAAGATTATTTGGAAAGCACAGATGTTGCACGTAGTGAACTCTGAGTTTCCAAAATGATTATAAATTGACAAGTTGTTGGCATTCTCTCCATGCAAAAATAAAAATCCACCAGTTTCATTTGATCAAGCTACTTGATTTTCAATTTCTTGTCTTGGCAGCTTCAGCTGAGACAAGGTCTGCATCCATAAAGCCTTCATTAGCAGTCACACAACAAAAAACTTGACACACACTCCTCGTTCTGCAGGTTTAGACCGAGATTATGGCAGACATCTGCTGAAAACCCATTCGCTTTCATTACCCAGTGATAAAAGCCGGAGAAATTCATTATAGTACATTTCTGCAATACTTTCCCTCTATACTCATAATCAACTCGTACAGGGCTGGTGGAGCTTCTTTCACACCTCTCTTAATGGGTTAATTAGTTGTGTCACTCTCTTGTTAAGAGCTGATTGACTTCTAACAGCTTTGATAATATTATTTGTGCGGCTGTTTTTAGATTTAATGGCTTCTGTGGGAATACAAATGAGAATCATAATTTTTCTTTAATTTAAATTAGGAAGAGCCGATACATTCCAGAGTGGAACACATTCCAGCTTCAAAACCTCCCATCCTTCTAAACAAATCCATTTAATTCCAGCCACTCATAACTGATCGTGACCATCATTTATTCGAATGAAATCCAGCCTCTTCACTAACTGAGATCCATCTAATCAAATCCAGCCTTTTATTTAACTGGGATCCATTTAACCTAATCCAGACTCTCAACTGGCTGTGATCCGTTGAAATGAATTTAAAACAAGACTCATCACTAGAGATGATCCGTCTAATCCATTCCAATTTATTCTCCCACTTAACCAATCTAATATAGATCCTAATCCAACCTCTTAACCCTTTGTTTTTACAGTTAACGGGAAAGTAAGCTTTGGTCCCAAATCATATGCAATTAAGTAATAATTTTGGCAACCCACCATTACCGTAGTGTTCTCAGCAAGAGCCTTCAATTTGCAGTCTACAAACTTTCATTCAAAACCCTAAGGAATGATAAAAGAATCTTATTTCAACTATATCACCTCAGTGGGGGGTCTCAGCAATGCTATAAATGTGGCCAGCGTGAAGTTGACAGGCTTTTCAAAGAATATTACTATTGCTATTTGAACCATTTCTCCATTCAGTGATGCCTCGGCTCTATGATGACTATTTCTTCAATAAATTGCATTTTTCCTCCTACAGAGCTAACAAAGCGCCAGCTCTGTGATCCAAAATCATCCAGCTGAGCTTTTGTGGATTTCTCGATCCCATCCTGCAAGTGTTTGATGATGGAAAACAGTTGTTTGCTCTCTTAAATAAAACAAATGAAGGAAAGTTGTATAATGACACACGATTACCAAAATCCATGCCTTTTTGATTTGATTCTTTTGTATAGATCTTATTTGGAAATGGATCTTAAGAGTGCTATACAAAAAAGCAACAGCTATCTGATCAAAAATTTGAACGCAGCAACAGATGTGACTGTCTCTGTAGAGAAAAATCTATATTACAAAAGTCTTTGATATGAAAGCATTTCCTATTCTTATTTGAATCAATATATTCAAAAGGCAGACAGTTTGTACACTGTGTGTGTGTGTGTGTGTGTGTGTGTGTGTGTGTGTGTGTGTGTGTGTGTGTGTGTGTGTGTGTGTGTG